>CACRXK020008231.1:9074-21225 GCA_902702795.2 Paramuricea clavata
TCATTGTAGGCCATAAATTTATACTATCAGACGGATTATCTGTCAAAATGCATCATCAGTGATTCTGTTAACGGCATCACTAATATTGATACGATGACATTAATATTGATGATATTACCGCGTTTAATAGTTGATTGTTTCTACGATTTTCAGAGAATAGCGGAGAAATTTCCAGAAATACCTCTTGCAACTGTACTTGCCGCTGAAACAAAATTTGTGGAAGCTGACGTAAATAGAGACGGGGTAAGTGCAGGTTATCCTCATTTTATTCATTTGCATGCGGTGAGCTCAGTCCCAAGTTTCCCTTCCATCCACCTACATTCCTTTCCATCCACCTACATTCCCTTCCATCCACCTGCATGTAAGGACGAGAAAGTGGCCTGATAAGGCTGATACTCAGGCTACTGCTACAGTGACCTTCATTGTCGTTCAAATAACTTTGATAAATCGACAAGACGTGTATTTGGACTTAAGATTCAGACACACCGGACGCGATTCGACAACGCGACACGATTTTTTAGTTTTTGAAAGTCAATAAGAGCAAATTTTGAAAGATATGTAGACCAGATAACTCAAAATGTTATAACGCTTCTAAATATTTGGCTAGGATCAAAGTTATCGGTCAGTGAAAATTGAAAAATCGCGTCGCGTTGTCGAATCGCGTCCGGCCTGTGTGTCTGGACCTTAATAGTGCATCCCTTTCCCATATTTGCGCGCGCCTTTCAATTTTACCTTTACTAAGTTTAGGACAATTTAGTATGGCCGAACAATGCTGTATTACGTCATTAGTTCACATATTAAATTCAGTTAATGTATTAAACTTTCGTGTAGACTATTGATGCAGAAGAGCTTGAAAAAATGTTAGACAACGGTAAAACAATGTTTACAAAACAACAAGTTCTCGATATCTTAAAAGAAATCGACGAAGACAACACAAATACGATCGATTTTTTCGAATGTTTACAGGTTTGTGACTTTCTTTGTATCATATTTGCAACAATATATATGTATATGCAAAACCTAACAAAAAAATGCTGTTCAATCGCAAGTGAACCGCATGCGAATAGTATATAAAACCGGACCCGCGCACTGAGTCACAGAGTTAGTACATACAGATGTCGCACTTCTGCGGGAAAACCTTAAGGTAGTTTTTACTGCGCATATCGGCCCATATCTGCATGACGGCTATGTTAGTCTTATGTTCTTAGCAAATGCTTTAATTAAAGAGAGACATTCACCCCCTGGAACAATAAATTTCAATATCTTTTCAGGGGGTAACGGCCTTGCTAAGAACATGGAGGACTGAAAAAATCCCTTACGCTAAATTAACCTGAAGTGAGACCTCTGTATATAGTTACTCTGTGACTGAGTGTAATCGCGTTCACTCTGCAACGATTCACTGGATTGCATAGGCTGAACTCGGCGGCCCGTACGCGAAAGGGGGATATCTTACTGTGGGGCAATGTTATTTAACTCTTTCCCAAACCATTTGAAAGATATCTAAAACAAGTCGCTGACAAGATTTTAAAAATCTCTTAAAGCTACTTTATTTTGAATGAAATAACAATACCCTACTACACCTAGACTTGCTAGAGGCTTTCTAGACTTTGCCTGTAAAACTTTCTTGCAATTTTAATTTGAAATATTCCACGTTTAATGAAACCATCTGGAAGAATACTGTTTGTAAAGATATTTTACCTTCCCTTGATAAAGTATAAATTAATTTGATGAAATAAACTATGAATGTGCGATTTTGCTGGAGAAAAGAAATGTACAACTTCTCAATTTCGTTCTTTAGGTCTTGGATCTTTTGAGGCAGAACAGACATTCACGTTTGCCTTCGTCAATTCAGCAGAATAAAAGTACTGTTTGTTCTATCCAGTGAAAAATGGATGCGGAGTTTTGCAGAGCTTCAAAACAAATGTCTTGCAAGCATGCAGAAACACATGCTACAATACGAGGACCACCCACTTAGTATGCAAGCGTTTTCGAAAATTTTACCCTTTTCCTACCCTTTGTACGCAAAGAACAATAGAAATGACGTCAATTAAAAACAATAGGCTTACGCAAAAACAGAATAACTGAAAAAATTACTCCCTCTAGTTTCCTTCGCGGACGTTCGTATTGATCCAACCCTGCGAAGGAAACTATGCTCCCCCCCCCCCCCTAGTTGCGCACATACTAAATGGGTCACCTCCAAGCAACTGTAAGCTTGTTCAACATGTAAACAATGATCATGGGTCAAAAGCTGTGCCAAACAAGGATGTCTACCATGCAGTCAACATATTCATTGAATGTTCTAAGATGAACAATAGCCCAGGACTAGCATCAGTAATATTAATGACACAGTTTCCATAGTCTAATCCTCCACCTATTTTGTGGAACAGTTTTATTAGAAAGAGTCAAAGAGTTTAGGGAGCCAAAACTATAACGCATGCATCAGGTTTTACCTTTTCCAAGTATAGTGACATAATAGTGTGATATGATAACTTCATATGGGATATGGGAGGGGGGTTATTTAATAGGGAAAGGTTAATGACAGATTTAGGGTTTACGTATTTTATTATCAGAGATAATCGACAATAATTGCGCTTTCGCCTTTGGGCAATGTCTTATGAAAACGTATAATTATATAATCGCATTACTCGTCCGTAAAATAATCAGGGATATCTTATTATCACACTTTAATGTCAATTATCAAAAGTAATAACATACACTGGCGCAAATCTTTCAAAACATTTTAGTCAAGATTTTAGTATTTTTTGCGCAAAATGTAGTCTTTTACAAGGGAGCCTTTAGCTCGAACGTTGTTATGAATTAAAATACTTGCTAGTGAGCGCAGAATTGATCGCGTGTTATTTCGTGACAAAAAAACCACGCCACTCGACTTTCGGGAACTTATAATTATTTAAGTAGTTTCTATCCTTCGACAAGGGGGTCGCAGTTTGCTTAGCTGCTTAAAGTCAAATGAAAACGGAAGTTCCAGGGTCATCGAATGTCAGTAGAGTTTCTCCATCGGCTTGGTGGAGTGAAAGTCGAGATTCCAAAAGACTGGCTAGCTGTATGGAAAAGAGAAACATACACGAATGAAAAACGATCAAAAGTGAAAAAATTAGAATTGTAAGTGTTCTCTTGTATTTCTCAAAATTGCTTAGCACTCTTATTGCTGTTTATGAGCTGTTTTAGAGTTATTTACTGGCATATATTTTTGTAAGAGATTAAGAACTTTATGGCTTAGTTTACGGTTACTTCAATATACTCTCATGTCTATCAGTTCGGCTATTCCTATCATGTTGAAACAAAAGTACAAAACAGTTCACGAACATCTATGTACTAGATAAAACATGAGCAGCCGATCTGTATCTGATATACAAACTCGAGCCGAAGGCGAGAGTTTGCATGTATATCAGATACAGATCGCCAGATCGGATGCGAATGTTTTATCGTGCTTATAAAACGACCCATCTTATGAGTTCATTGGCGAAGTAATTTTAAAAATAAACATTGTCTAAGCCGAGTTTTAAAATCAAAACTGAAGTTTATCAGGTAAATCAGGACAAATCTTCATGCGATTTACAAACATATAATCTTATATATCGAAGATCAATTCCGTTTACGTATCTATTCCTATCAGTTGAACTTGGTCGTACCACATTGGGTGTGCGTAAATTTTGAACGCGAATGTCTCAAATTTAGAATATAGCATGCTTTTACAACACTAAGCTGTAGAATATTAGAGTATGTTTAACGTATTTTTGTGCTGTATGATTCCAGATTTTCAGTTGTTTGCAATTTAGGCGACTCCGGTGGACTAGACAGTCATTTCCATGCCTAAATTTCTACGCATTTTCATATTTTCTGGTGACGGAACAAACTAGCATCTTTTTATAAACCAGGGCCCTGCTTATACTTAAAAACGTACACCCGTGCTTGCTTTCATTTCTGTAATAAGCAATGAACTAATTGAGTGATTAGAACTTTGCTTCAGTCACATGTGAGAAAATTAGTTCCTGTTGACTCGACAAAGCACCGCGAGTTATCTCTGGCAAGTCAAATAATTCCTTTTTGTTTTAAAATAGTGAATCTCTTAGAATGAAAACACAAGAAAGTCAAAGGTGTGTACTGCGCATGGCTCACAACCATAACCCCGACGACGTTGCCGGAGACGTCGCTATGGTGAAGACAGAATTACGTAAAACTATTCAATCAAGGCGCGAAGCAAAAGGACTAGGTTCTGTTGAACTACCTGATGAAGAGGAAACGAAAAGTACTGAGGTATTTTCAAATGTGAGCATCTGTGTAGATGGTATTCTAAGTCTTCTAAAATTATGGTAGTTAGCTCTATAGAAGTGCTGAAACTGACTGGAACACTAGATAATTTAACTACATCTCTTATTGGTGCTTTGCAATCAATCCTTTGAGATTATGAGTCAAAGACATGGCGGCCATTTTGGAGGAAAACACGCTCCAAATACAATCGCTGCTAATTATGATATTTTTTAGCTTTCTTACAACATTGGGAGACGTAACCTCTTAATGTTATTGCATCTATGACATGAAATATACAAAATCTGTGGCTTTAAGATTGTCGTAAAACGTGTCTAACACGCCCCAGCTCATGTTGAAGCCAAGTCGCAATCTCGAAACCAGAGCCTGCAATCCTAAGCAAGCCTCCACAGAGGATTGCAGGCTCGGGTTCGAGATTGGCCAAGTCGACGAACGATTTCTCGATATGGTGTTTTTCTGGTAGTTCCCAGTTATGACGCAAACCACAAAAGCTTTAATGACTTTAATGCTGCACTTTTCTCTGTGACTGTGTGCTACAGGACTTGTGTTAGTACTGTGAAACTTTTAATGCTTTATTTAATAGTTATCGGCTGAAGAGATAGAGAAGATAAACACACGAAGAGAACGCAATCGATTGTCTGCGCAAAAATGTCGAAAAAGACGGCGTGAACAGCTGGTCCATCTTAGCCAGGTATTGGCTCTGTGTTTAATTAAACCCTCAAAATTATTTTATGGATATTGAATATGATTTCTAGCCATCTAATTGTTGATCTGTAAAATTAATCTACGCTTTTACGAATTTACGTATAGGAAGCTGAAACAATTGAAGAAGCGAACAGTTTGCTGGAAAGTGAAATCGAATTTCTTAAAGTCGAAAGAGAACAACTTTCGCGCATGCTCCGTGAACACTGTTGCAGCATGACGCGTGAAACTTCACGTTGTCAAAATCAAAGAAGTGGAGTTAACGTTTCGTAGACACTTCATTTTTTAGTTCAAAGCTTTTAACCACTACGGGAGCTGAACGGGACATTGAAGGTTTCATCAGGGTTTCATCTAATCACGTGTAACTAGGCTTACGATGATTGGCTGAGCTAGATTAAACTTTTTAATGCTCTTCATAAACAATGTTGCGATTGTTGATGTCCATGCTTGACATGCTTAGAGGAAGAGGTTATTTCGCTGGCCTCAAAGTGACAAAACGTAACAAAGCAACGGTTTTACTAACACTAACCCTATTCCAAACACCAACTCTAATCCTATCCCCTAATCCTATCCCTAACCTAACCCTACTCCAAGTTTGTTTCTAAACCAATCTTCAAGAACAACGTTTTGACGACGGAAATTCACTACATGCACAAATAAATGAAGTATTTCAAATATTTCACCGCTGGCTAGTAGCAGGCTCGCCAATATGGCTGAGTTTTTGACAGCAAAAATATATCATGAAATGTAGTATTTTAACTTTGCATTTCTGCTTTTTGTTTCGCAAACAATTAATGGTTTCTTGCTGGTAAATACCTGCATTAACTTCACTTTCATTCGGCTTTTTAAAAATGAAAAGAAAAGGCCTTGTAATAGGTTCAATTGTGACCTTTATGGCGACGGGCAGTGGTATCGTGTATTTTTTTGGCGGTGTGAAAGAAGCTCGTCAGACGGGACAAGGTGTTGTAAGGTTTACAAGGACTGCTTTAACGGTAAGTATTAGGAAGTGGTTGAGATAAGGCGAAGTTATAGTTTGGAGAAAGTTAGCACACCTTGCAAAACATCTTTGTCTTTGAACTTGCGTCTTGCAAATACCAAAGTACACAAAATGTACAAATTTCTATTATACAGGCCAATACCATCCGCAATTTTGAAAAAAATTGAAATAAGACGCCATCCGAAGACAAGTATCTTAAAATCCAAGATATGGATTAAAAACAATAGTAATATTGATTTTATTTATACAGAATCATAATTACACAACAATTCAACTGGTTACAATTACCTGACTGGAAAGTTTGGAAATTGCTTGTCAGAGATTTTGAAAATTTAATAGTAAATCTATAGAAAGCGTCAAAATTGCGCAACTGATATCTCTGCCGCGCGATACAAACTTTCCACACTGGGTTACAAATATGAAATATACAGAAGGTCATGCTAGTATTCTCTGTATTCTGTAAATCATCTATTAGCCACCTCTCTGACAATGCCCTCAATTATGTGTGTAATTAATAAATTACAGGGTATTAATAGAGGATTTACATTGCTTCAATTTTATTACAAAATTATCATACTACTTATAGTTACAGTGCTTTGGGAATGCATGTTAAATTAATATCTGTGAAATTCAGGTTCTTCAAATAAGTTATGATTACAAGAAGACCTTGTGGAAATTGGATAAGACATCTGAACTATATAAAGAATTGCAGTCACAGGTATTGGATGATCACAAATGTTTGAATTGCAAACTGAAAAATGTCTATTATGTAAATGTATACCAAAAGTAGCTTCTTCTATAGCAGCATTTCCAAGTTTCCAGGGAATTAGGTGAAGGGGTTTCCAAGTTTCCAGCGAATTAGGTGAAGGGGGGGGGGGAGGAATGTCTTCCTTGGATGAGGTGTGGATGTTTTGTGGAATGAACCAATATTCAAATGTATACTGATATAAAATGGTTCAGTATTTGAATGCAATATAAAAACAGTCAAAAGTTGAATTTATGGTTAAAATGGTCAAATTCAAATGTATTTTTGGATTGTCATACAATTGTCAGACTATGATGCAGTGCTCTTTTTCTAACCTTCTAAGGTGCACAGTAGATCTGCCAAGAGGTTATGTGATCTGTGTTTTCATAATGCTGGATTGTACATAAAGATTGGACAGCATTTGGGGTCTCTCGACTACTTACTGCCAAAGGAGTATACTCGGGTTCTTAAAATTTTCCATCACACAGCTCCTAGAAGTTCATTGGAAGATATACATCATGTGTTCCAGCATGAGCTTGGTCAAATGCCGGATGAATTGTTTGAAAGTTTTGATGTTGAACCACTTGGTATGGGATATTGTTTAAAATTTATGTCATACAACTCACAGATTTATATTTGCAATTCATGAAGATAAAACATGTAATGTAACTTCCACTCATTTCCACATGTGTTCATCTTATGTTCCCTAGAGAAAGTTGGCACTAGGAATATTCAGTAAACCAATATACTGAAAATGCTGGTACTCAATCCAATGTCAGCATGTCCGTATGTCTTTTTCAGTAAATGGAAGACCACTATCATATTGTATTTTAACCTATTGAGCAACAGTGCTCTCCCCTTGCATTAGGGTGCAATGCAGCTCAATCGGTTAACTAGATGTATGGGCAGATAGTCTGACTCAGTGGCGGAAATCTTGGTGGGGCGGGGCTGATTTTGACCTAAAAGAGGGCTAAAAACAGTCTTTTCGAGTGTTGAAAGTTTTGTCAGAAATTTAGAAGGCTTTGCCCCCACCGGAAAAAGTGAATTTCCGCCACTGGTCTGACTAACCCATTAAGTGCCAGCACTCTCCCCTTGACAAGTAAAATCATTTGGCATTGGACAGTAGGGTGCATCAGGGTGCATTGCCACTTGATGAAAGGTTAACTATATTTGTATATTTACAAAGAATAGAATTTATCCAGATTAAGTTTTAAAGTATCAAGTTTTGAACTATCAGTTTATTACTTAATCATATCAAACATACCTAGTTGGCACCACCTCCCTTCTCCATAGAAACTCCTCTTCAACTAGTGCAAGCCCTGATCTGTCTTTGTATTATTTAGCCTCTTATGATATTTTTGCCATATGTATTAGGGTCAGCGTCCTTGGCACAGGTTCATAAAGCTGTTTTAAAAGATGGTGGTACTGTTGCTGTCAAAGTTCAACACAAAGATATCCAAGATCATTCTTCAAGTGATGTCAAGACTATGGAAGTATGCATGTAAAGACTATTGAATAAATTTGGTCTCTGACTGCAAAGTTTATATAAAAATATCACAAACCATTACTGACTGGCCAACCGACTGACAGACTGACAAGGGTGTGATAATTCAAGACTTTCAGGCGTACCTGACTCGGGTACCCCAATGATTATTGCCGCGTACTTGCACTAGTATGACCCACTACTCAATGTGTACATAGTCTTCAAAACCTTATTAATAATTGATGAGGAAAACACAAAAATCATAAGCTTCAAGCTTGTCGTATCGTTATATGTGATAGAGATTTCTTTTAATTTACATAAACTTTAACTTTGATTTACGCAACGTATTTTTTGAAATACAAAAGAACTCTACTTACACAACGTATTTTTTGAAAATTACTTCGCCAATGAACTTACTAGATCGATGGTTTTTGAAGCAATTTAAAACATTCGCAGTGCGTGTTTTATCAGACCTAAAGATACTCTGCTTCGCCTCGTATCTTTATATCTCATAAAACACTGCTGCTCATGTTTTAAATAGTACTTTAAAATAAAGTACATAAAGTACAGGTTTCTGAAAGGTATTCAAATTACAGTTAGAACAAGAGTTAGAACAAGAAGCACAATTGCATTACCGGTATACAAACACTACAATCGACTTCAACATTCCTTTCATCAGTCCAATCATGTTTCATGCCAAGACATATACTGAGCAGACATATATATATTCTACTGACTAAACTACGGTTTTGAATACCTTGGGCTTGGAAAGTTTATAATTGGTGTACCATCAAAATGGGTTAACCCAGTGAAAGCCTGCTCGTAACCCAGGAGGACCTGTTCGCAGGCTAATACGCAGATAACAATAGTTCCGTGTACCTACATGGTTCTCGACTGGAAACGAAGAACTAGTAGATCTTAATATTGCTGTACCTCTCCTATGTGATTACGCGAATTACCGCACCCTTCCGCTAAACCAACTCGCTGATTCAATTAATCATGATAGTTTATCCATAATATGGCCATGGTAATGATCTATTTGATTGATTGATTTATTGTCCAAGTTTTTAGTGAACATTGTGAAGCGAGTGTTTCCTGAATTTCAATTTACCTGGCTAGTTGAAGAGACGAAGAGGAACCTGCCGCTTGAGTTAGATTTTCTCAATGAGGGCAAGAACTCTGAGAAACTTCAAGAGAAGTTTTCACGATTAAAGTTTTTAAAGGTTTTTAAATTATTTGTACAAGTTTTATATTGTTTTTAGGATGATTCCTACAGACCTAATATATTTCCTTGTTTCTTGATGTTTTTAATACACCTACCGCTTCTCTTTAATTCTTTCCTCATTTTCTCGTCTAAGTACCGGTAAATTTTTGTAGATTCCCAAGGTTTTCTGGGAGTTCTCTAGCAAGAGAATTCTCACGATGGAATATTGTGAAGGAGGGCATGTAAATGATTTGGAGTACATGCGAGGACATGACATTTCATCAGATGAGGTAAACACCACAAAATACAAGTTTATAGACTTAGGAGATTCTTCAGTTGTTCGTAATCAAGACTGTTCATTATCTAATTTATTTTCGAAAAAAGAACATTTAGTTACACATTGTGCATAGACGCGAGAATTGCATCAGCTTTTTTATCTCTTTTTACCCAAGGTCTCTAGTAAGGTTGGTCAAATCTACAGTGAGATGATATTTGTACAAGGTTGCATTCATTGCGATCCCCACCCAGGAAATATATTAATACGAAAGAACACCAGGGGGGTTGTGGAAATTGTCTTGTTGGATCACGGACTTTATCAGGTCAGTATTGTTGGTACAAAGGTTTCTTTACAAAAACTGGTATAAGTGAACAAAAAAACACTTAAGGTCTGTTTTACACTTGCAATTTTTGCTGCGATTTTAGGTGCGATTTTCTTCTTCTGATGGATGTGAACGAGTGGAAGATTTAAGAATGTCGAGATGAAGGTACATATACTCGGAACATTCATACTCATCTACTCGTTCACATGCATCAGAAGACGAAGTGTAAACAGGCAGGGTTTGTAGCGGTCTTTGAAATCCTTGAAAGTCTTTAAATTTGAATGCAGGTCTTTAAGGTCTTTGAAAAGTCTTTGAATTGTGTGAAAAAGCGAAGAAAGTCTTTAAAAATCTTTAAATTCTTTAGTGAGGAATTGATTATACGATTTTCTAGCTAATAAAATAGATTGATTGAAGCAAGATTTTTGCAAATATCGACAAAAAGACGCATTTTAGGATGTGATTTGACTGGACTAATTACTGTGTAAAAATGGTGCTTGCACCAGGCTTACACTCGCAATTTTTCGACAGCTGATTGCTCTCAAAGGGCTTTGAAAAGTCTTTGAAAATAGGCAGAAAAAATCTTTGAAAGTCTTTGAATTGTTTTGGTCTTGGAGACTACGAACTCTGACAGGCCTTTAGACATCTTGCATCTCTAATTTCACCATTAGCGCGGCGTCAGCAGTCTTTTTCATACGCCAGAATGACCCGCGCACTATACGACGATTGTATCCGCCTCAAAGATGATAATTACTAATGTAAATGAGGACACGGTCCAATTTTAAGTTCAAATGCCTTTGAACAATTGCCGATTAACAGTAAACCTCAGACTTTGTTATCTGTTGCGATTTTTTCAAAGATGCATGGAAGTATAAAGGCCCGTTTACACGGGCGATTTTTGCTGCGATTTCAGTTGCGATTTTCTCCTTTTGGAGCATGCGAAGGAGTAGATCAGTTATAAATTTTCCAGATTATGAAATCTCATAACAACATCATTAAGTAATCTAGTCCTTCACATCCTCCAAAAGGAGAAAGTCGCAACTAAAATCGCAGCAAAAATCGCCCGTGTAAACGGGCCTTAAGAACCTCAATTATAAAAATATTTGTATCCCTATCAATCAAGTTTTCTTATTATTAGCAATATACCTACCCTGGCACAAACCGTTCAAAATTTTGTAATACATACCAAATTTATCAATATCAACTCTATAGGAAATAACTGATGATTTTCGAGTGAACTACTGCAAACTATGGCAAGCTATTATCTCAGCAAATTTAGAAGGTATTAAACGGTACAGCGAGAAGATGGATGTTGGTGAATATTACGGAATCTTTTCTTGTATGCTTGCCGCGCGAACGTGGAACACAGTTGTGAGTGGAATGAAGAGAACGCCGTACTCACAGAATGAGGTAAGTGCCGGTGATATTTATTAAGAGGAGATTTTTTTGTATGTTACGTAACACGCGCTCAAAACTAATGCGTATAATATATCAGTCGCTTGAGGTTATGACTAAATTCAAAATTTTTATTTTTCGATACATTTCTCAATCGGCAAACAAACTTAAAAAGTATGTTTTAGTGCTTTATCTGT
This sequence comes from Paramuricea clavata, assembly GCA_902702795.2. Classification (NCBI taxonomy): domain Eukaryota; kingdom Metazoa; phylum Cnidaria; class Anthozoa; order Malacalcyonacea; family Plexauridae; genus Paramuricea; species Paramuricea clavata. The sequence goes on from CACRXK020008231.1 coordinate 20,681, forward strand.
AAAATAATGCCAAAATGAAGAGATTTTAGATGATACGCCAAAGAGAAAATTATGTGTGAAGTTCAGTAAGTTTTGGTTATATGGCTGTAAATATGTTAACAATATGGCGTCAATTTTAAAGCATCATTAATATTTGTATTTTAATTGACAATTTTTAACTATTATTTTATGTTTCTCAACCGGCAGATGCATTTAAAAAGGTAGCTAACTCTATAAACTAGAGAATAAAACACAAACAAAGTGATTTTGAGAGGAAAGCCAAAAAGATTTTAGGTTTTGAACACTTTTCATTGCAAATACGTGGCATTGAAAAAAATTGCCTCTTAATATTATTACATAAAGTTTCCAATAGTGAGCACCTTTTCAATGCATCTTACATCAAGTTTCCAGGGAAACAAAATGGCGGGTTTCGAATTTCGAGGAGCGCCAATTGTTGAAATTCAAACGCAAATTTATGAAAAACTGCAGGTTTATAGAAGTGCCAACAAGCAGAATTTTGAAAGGTGCGTAAGAATCTATATATTCTGTAATTTTGACGTAGTCTC
>CACRXK020008232.1:0-15536 GCA_902702795.2 Paramuricea clavata
TGACTAACATAGCGTGAGCAACGTGTTGAAACAATGTTTGGAAAATATAGGTGCATGAGGGGTTGTTGGCTTGTTGCATGCACGTATTTCTAGTATATGTATATAAACAAAGTTTAGATTAATCCATTTCGATGCAGGATGGTCCTACAAGTTATATTCTCGTACATTACACAAAGCAAATGAGTGCTCGTTCCAGCTCGTTAACAAGAGATTATAGCACCTAGTCTAGTTATCGATTAACCCATAAGATAAGTAGTCAGCTTTAACTGCTCAAAAAGAGTTTTTATCGCTTCCCTGCATATATTAAACCACCATCGGCAAACTGTTTGTCAGGTTGAGCTCGGTTACGTTTTCTGTGCTGCCAAATACTACGAGACCAGTCAAAGCCTTTATGGCATAATTATGGCTTATGTGCCCGGTTGTTGGCACATAGCCGCTTTATTGTTTTAATCAATTTTTAATAATTAAAAGAATTTAAAATTAAAAGAACCTACTTAAACCGTTTCAGCAGCATATCCTGTTGCCTGTTGTGTATTTTTCTTCTCTTTTATATTCTTTATTTGAACACAAACTTGGAAAATCGTAGTTTCTAATTATTTGAGTTGTGCCTCCATTTTGTTTATTTATGTACATGGCCGGTCGGGGCGGTCAACAGTTTTTCACTTGTTGCCCGGCGGGAAACTTTGCATTTATCTGAAGTCACGTGACCACAAATCAGCCAATCACGTTTGGTGTTCACGCTAGCTATATAACAAGTTCCTTTATCGCTTCCCAGCATATATTAAACCACCATCGGCAAACTGTTTGTCAGGTTGAGCTCGGTTTTCTGTGCTGCCAAAAACTACGAGACCAGTCAAAGCCTTTATGGCATAATTATGGCTTATGTGCCCGTTTTGTTGGCACATAGCCGCTTTATTGTTTTAATCAATTTTTAATAATTAACAAGAAAAATTATTAATTAATAACTATATAACATTTAGCACAGAAAATGTTGGGGCATTACTAACGCCACAGGTCTCCTTGAGATAAAGGAGACACACCCCACCCCAACATGACAAACCATTTGCAGATGATCGTGAGAAATATCTACATATACTGATACCACATGTTCCTGACGAAAACCTCAATCTATGTCAGTTTCACTGCACATGCTATTGTCAGTCAAAAGCAATGAACTTGCACTGGTCTACATAATAGTAGTATTATCAACTACCTAGTTGACTACATACTATATGCAAGCCTCCACTGAAATAAATTTGATATGCTGAAATGCGAACTTTACCCCTGTGTCAGTTCAATATCCAACCGATCACGAATACGTGTCGCCAGAGGCGATAAAATACTGTATTATACCAGTTTCTAGCGAAATAAATATCATCAGCTGAAATGTAAACCTTATCCCTGTGTCGGTTCAACGTCCAGCGATGACGAAAAAGTAAGATAAAACACCTAGGTAATCACCAGTTTCGGGCGAAATAAACGTGCATGATCAGCTAAAATGTGAACCTTACCCCTGTTTCAGTGCAGCATCCAGCCGGCAATGACGTTTGCGGAAAGCAGAACATTTGTTGTACATACTGTTATTAACAGACTGGATAAGTTGGGTATAGAAACGTGAATTGAGGTTATATATATGATAGTCGATCCGGAATGACTGTTGGTGATGAATGAACGTTGGCCGGTGCAGGCTGTGTCAACGTAGAAACTATATCATAACAGTCGAATCCCGGAATAGAACCGGATAGCCTTATTGTAGTATCAATCAGTGCAGCATCATCTGTTAGGAACGTTATACGCTGAATTACCACTGCCTCGCAAATTGCCGAGTGCGATAGGGTATAGCGGCTGTGCTGGGCCGATTCGGGTGTATTTTGTGGGATCGGCAGGACGTCGCAGCAGGGCACGACGCGACACGACCACATGCAAAACTAGATTAATTAAGCAGGGCAATCGAGGATTGGATTACCTTTTTACGCAGGTGACTTAATTTAGATTCCGCAGTCTGATCCTCAGGTAGTGGATGGCGCCGTCATTTCTTGGTGTGGAGTGCAGCCCGTGTGGAATATGGAGGAGCGGGTAGCCCGCTTCACCGCTGGTAGGTACCGGAATTTCCAATCACGTGACTATACCTAAATTAGCTTGCGAGCGCAAATTACTTATTTCGCATAATTAATTTCAGCTGTAGATTATTCCGGGAAGCTGTAGGGACTCTTATCGCTGTGGCAGTAGGTCCCTATTTTTCTTCAGGTGGAATTCCGGGTCATCTTTGCAGGCATTCCTTAGACCACTCATGTACTCTCTGTATGCCGGAGCAGGAGTGGGGCCTCTTTCGTACAGGGAATTTATTCCGTCAACCGCACCGGGAGGAATATCTTTGAAATTTCAGGCTCGTAGTGGATTCACTGGATGGCTATGGTTCCATTCCGGCATAATTGAGGAAGGATGGGCAACATCACTTTTAATTCACAGGACGAAAAGCGTATCATTAATCAGCTTTAGCAAAGATTCTAAATATATTAAATGTGTGTTTACACCTTTAATTAGCTGACTAAAGGTGGTTAAACAAAAAGTTACATTTAATCGCATTTAGTCTGAATAAAACACCTCTTTTGGAAACTGATACACTTAATTGCATTTTGTGAGGATATTAAAGCGAGTTAAAACCAACATTAAACCGCACATACTTTAATGACCTTTAACGCACAGTTTAAATGTTGACTAAAGGCAGAAATAACATTTAATCAAGTTTAGTTTTATCTTAAATGAAGACAAAACCTGACACATATCTGTCGATAATTTAACAGGATTAGAGCTATGCTGAATATTACAGTATAAACGTGAAATGTTATACGTTTGTTAGCCGATATTGTCACCTGAATTTAGGCGCTCATATAGACAGGGCAAGTCGCTTGGATAGTTGATTCTATTGACATATATAGATATACAAATATAATTTTATCGCCGAAGGCAATACCTAACACAGAAGCTGAGTATATCATTTTTTAGCTATCTAGCTTCAGACAGACAATTTCTTTATTTTGTATATGAACTACATACAATTTCTACATGTACTTACATACAGCTAGTCGTTGTACACAAAGATCTTTCATCTTTCCACTTTCTCCAATAAAATAACAGGTCATAATACACTGCTCTCGATCGTAGCTGAGTATACGGTCTTGGTCTCGTTCTCAATCTGACTCTTTATTTTATTCGTGAGACGCCTTTGTTTGGCATTTCCAAACTCTTTACGCCGTTTTTCTCGGCACAAACTTTCATTACGTCTGTGGCGTTTAAGACGTCGTTCGTCGGTGTAATTTGGTATTGACACGTCGCTATTTTGCAGGTAGACAATTCACAATTGACAATTCTGTTCAGCTTCTGGAGGCACTGGGATTATAACTTCCAGAAGGCTGCGCATCCACTGGTAACAAGTGCGCCACTCGCTGTGTGGAATGCTGGTTAAAATGCGCCATTTCAACCGGCTTTGCGCAAGGTATGCCACCAAAACCTTCACAGAATTGAAGGTTGTTGTATCAAACTGTCGCTGCGAAGTTCTATGTAGGTACACTTTGAATGCTATATTCCCGCGCGCGCTATTTTAAACTTTTCCCGTCGGGTAACTAATCCCCTGTAGGCTGTGTAATAAACCTTGACACAATATGGGTCTGTTCCATCGATCTGACGGTGTAAACATAAGCCGTTTACGATCATAGAAGAACTATGGATGGAATCAATTTGCGAATTACTCAATTATATGTTAACAAGCCCAATTTTTACTTTGATTAGTTGCTCACTGTTTTTTGGACGAAGGGGAATTTGATTTGTACGTGGGTGACCTCCCTGGTGTACAGAAGAAATCTGATACTACGAAAGATTCCTACTGTGAATAATAGTTCGAAGTCCAATTCCCGTTGCTTTTACAATAAACGTCTGGCCTTTATATAGCTGTCACACAGTCACAGTTCGATACTTGCAATTGCTATAGCTGTAATTTCGAAATGACTAGACCAGTATGTTTTGCTGTTGCAAAATGTCGTAGAGGAAAAGAGGCTCCTTAGAGAACAAAATAATGGCCAATACAATTACAAGGAGTGAGAATGCCCTGAAGAATTTCAACGAGAAGATGGATCATTGCTCGATCTTATTCTGGGAGACGTCGAGTCAGACACTCAGACAAACGGGGGGAAATATACAGAGGGTGCCCAAGGGCAAGGCTTGCAGTGTAAGTACATGTAAAACGTTTATTTATACAGTGTATATTTCCGTTTACAATTGTCAGGCAATGCATCATTGCTTTGTACAGTATATGGATATAAAATAAACTTTGTCCATTTGACCGTTATAAAAATACATGCAGTTTATTTGAAATATTGGCTCCAAATTTGAAATCATTTTTAAAATCAATGACATATATATATATATATATATATATATATATATATATATATATATATATATATATATATATATATATATATATATATATATATATATATATATATATATATATATATATATACTGTATAGTCCAGTGAGTCCAGTATTTTTTAGCTAAATACGGCACAATGGATTCACCGAATTAGTCTTTAAATTATATTTTATTATATGCAACTGATTATTACCTGCTTCTTAAAATTGCCAGTATTATTAATTTCATACGTTCAAGTGCCTCAATACGGTAATGCCTCCGTAGTCTGTTTATATAATAATAACTTTATTCAAACAAATACCAGTGTATATATATACAAGCCAGACTGTCCTGCAGACAGTACGAGATGCGGGATGAATTTCTCTTGTGTTTATATGAGAAAAATTCATCCCGCTTACCGGGACAATTTTGTTATTCTGTTCGATATATTTAATGTTTTGACAGTAAGTTAAAAATAGCTTGCAGCGTTATATTGGACTTTCATCTTGGGAAACGGCCTATAGCCCGCTCGTGAGTGTTTATATGCAGAAATTTCCATCCCAGTAAGCGGGATCTCGCCTCTTTCGAGCAAGATCCCGGCAATCTGGCAGCCCGCTTGTCTATATAAATGCGCAGTAATTTTTACTATAAAAATAACTACACAGCGTGGGCGAGATTTTGCTTACCGCCCTATCTTGCTTTGCCTTAGGCCTAAAACTTGCGGATTTTGTATTGTAACTATGGCAAGATAGATCATAAGCACTATAATGTACAACTATATAGCAGTGTACTATAGGATTATTTGCCAAATCAAAAGCTCTAAACCCAACTTTTTGCGTGCTTAGAGTTTAAGGTTTTCGAAGGATAACATTTTTTCAAGTAGCTATACAATATAATGTTGCTAATATTATCTGTGTTCATTTTTAGAAACTGGCAAGAACATTCAAACATCTTAATGAAGTTAATGGAGCCAGGAAAGAGTGTCAAAGGTTGCAGATTTACATGTTCTCACGATGGAGTACATGTCATCCGACAAAAATGAGCTACATGGACGTGCGAAAGTTTGCCTGGGAAAGCAAAGAAGAATAAAAAAAGAATCACTAGGACTTGCTGCCTGGACTATCAAGGAGAGTCATAATAGCAAGGGGAACCATCGAACTTGGCGAACGAGCGAACACGGCCAACTGTCCATGCAGATTGTGCACATGTGGTTGAAAATGGACCAGCGCAAGTAGCAGATGTTTGCACAAATCCGCCACTATATAGAGGGAACGGCCTCGTTATTTAATTGAAATACACTATGAAACAGCTACCAGTTAGGACCAGCGCTAAACATTTAGTATTTTGCATTATTCGCTTCGCTTTGCCCGCTCAGTTTTTGTCTTGATTACCTTTTACCGTTTCCAGGGCAATATAAGTGAATTCAACTGTGTACACTGTAAATTTCAAGGAGTTCAATCAACTCAAAACGTTTTCTTCTGTAACCAAAAAGGTCTAAAACGATTACAGTTAATTAGACTCCTTGCATGAAAGACTCCTTTGGAGTTAATTAGACTCCTTGAAATTTACAGTCTATTGTACATAAATTGGCAACAATTTTTGCCAGCTGAAAAGAATTTTCTAAACTAAAGAACGAGTCACAAACTTTAATCACTTTTATCTTACAAAGCCAATCACAAAACGTGATAATTTTAGGGGGGGGGGGGTTATACTGGATCTTTGTCAGCACAAATCCGTTTTCGTATAGTATTTTCTATATTTCCTTGTAAACGGATAACAACATCGTACGCGAGAACGCTATGCGAGAAAGGATTAGTTCGGGCAGCAGCTTGAAAGCTATAAGTATAAAGATCTTCTAAAACTGTTTTTTTGTAGTAAATTATTATAAATGTTTCAGTCCGATATATAATTTTAGTTTCATTTTCATACATGAACGGGTGTAATATATGTATCTGTTATAATAAATGTACTTTAAAGATGAACGCGTGTTGTATATTTGAGTTAATGTTGCATTTCATCATTACAAATTGATGCATGAACCTTGAGTCAAGCAAGATCGGGTTTTTGTAACCATGATTCCATGAATAATACTGTATTGCCAGAAAATATGCATGACACATATTCGAGATTTTCAATTTAAAAAGCGCAATAAAAAGCCCAACGTCACAAGCGATGCAACTTATTGCAAAAATAACAGGGCGACTAAATAGGACTAAAATGGCACTTACACAAAGTTTAATCAATGTATGAAATGTGATGAATTTATTCTTTATATCGCTTTAAGCGGTCTTTAATCAACGGATTAAATTTACCTTTATTAACCTATAAGCAACACATTTTTGTATGATTAAAGTTGTCTTTAATTAACAATTCTATCAATATTAAAGGCAACTAAATACATCTTTAACCGCATTTTATCGGTCTTTAATCAGCCGAATTAAATGCACACTTAGTATCCTTTATTGAACTTTAATCTCTTGGTACTAATGTGGTCGTTAATACACTTAATGCAACGAATTAAAGGTGTTAAAACGCACCTTTAATCTCTTTAATAAAACGCATTAAGTGCGACTAAACACGAATAAAATACACCATTAATCCTACTTTAATAGCACATTAAAGGTACTCTTTTCGTCCTGTGTAAGTTTCTTTACTGTCATTTTGAGGGGGCAGCATATGTTCTTGAACCTCTTTGCTGGTTTTTCGCTCAGTACACGGACCGGGTTTTCTGTTCCATTATACCTTGTATTGTGGTGACACCGGAATGTCTTATTGAGTTCATAGCCACTTTTGGCTGCGGGTTTTTTCGACACAACAGGCTTTAGGGTCTCATTGGTTTTGTTGTTGTATGCTTCTATGAATTTGTCCAAATTATCTTCAGGAAGAGCACATTGGAAGGTAGACTTGGATTTACTGGGGGTCCCTCGTACTGTCAGGGACTTGGTATCTCGTTCTTGAAGAGGCATCAGATCTAGGACACATGCTTTTAATTCTTCTTCATTTGAGAGTCCAGGGTATAATACACTGTTCTCGGTCTCTTTGGCTGCAGCTGCAAGGCTTCGTCAGTGTCCGTCTGTACGGCGGGAACAGCGGGGTACGTTTACTGGGAAGTGTATGGTAGGAGTTTTATACCCGGTTATTAGTATAGGTTAATTAACTTCGCGTATAGGTGGGTTTCACTGGGTCTAGGCAATTCCGGGCAGCAGCACTTGGGTGGTCGTGGCATTCATGGTAGAGTTTTGTTGATTCTCTCCATTTATACATCTGTATTAGTATTAGATTTGGTGAAAGGAAAAACAAACGGGGGAAGATAAGTTTAATTTTTTTTTTCTTCTTTCCTTAACTTTCGACCCTGACGACCCACGTACATGGAAGACAGCCTGTGTCAGATGTAACTGTGTTCGAAGTCTGCTGGTTCCCCCTTCTTGTTGTTTTTGAACCTCGCGCAACTGATTATTTATATTTTGGTAAAACCGGGGCCTTTCCGTACCGGGTAATTCCGGATCGCGGCTGTGGACGGGCATCTTTCAGGTTATTTTCAAACTGGATTGTGTGCGGATTTCAGTCACTCTGTTTTTTAAGGTTTTTTCATATCCGTGCTATTACATTGTATGGGAGGGTGTTGCTTTTACCAATGGTAAAGTATATTTTTATGGGTAGGTGTCTGATTGCTTGCTCTCTTGGTTGGTTGATTGAACACTTCAATTGAACGGTTCATTAATTGATTGATTGATTTTATTATTTAGTCCTTTTCCATTTATACTGTTCAGTAGGCTTAGCTGAATTAGCGAGTATTGTGGAGGGGGATCCGCAGTAGTTGGCTGTAGCTGTTGCGGAAATCCAGCCTTGTTTGTATGTATAGTAGTTTGATGTTTCTTCTTAATATTTTTACCAAGGCAAAGTTGGGTAAGTTGGGAGGTGGATTAGATTAATTTTCTTGCTTCTGTATTATTACGGGTGAACGGTTTTGGCTTTGACCACCATTCGCTGCCACACGTGAGCCAGCCTATTTGCTACAGGCCTACAGATATATATTTACACATGAACTGCACGCACTATTAACACTTGATAGTACGGTATAGATAGGTGCTCACTAGCAGTAAACAGTATAAACAAATACTCACCTCGCATTAAACCATGTTATCAGACAAGCTCACATGAAGGAAGTCTTCAAAAACGACGCTTTTTTCAATTATTAAATTTGATATTAGAGTCTCAGGTGGAATTAATTTGAAATCAACAGGAAATTTGCTTTATATGACTTGAGTTTTGGGCCGAGGCCGCACGTTGCCATGGGACTGACATGTTCTGACATGAGGTGACCTTTTTTGCCGCCCACACATGGCCTGCATACATGTGAGCGGGCTGGGATGCTTTCGGTTGCTTGGGATGCTTTCGATTGCTTACGGAAAGGGAATTTGCCTGGCCGACAAATAGGGGAACGTTAGTGTGGATCGTAAGTACGTAAATTTTGTCCAGAATTCTTGGGTTTCATATTACGTCAGAGGAGAGACGGAGGGGGGTAGGTAGGTGGATAGGTGGAACATGCAGGTTTAGTCAGATCGTAAATTACAGTTGGTATAACTGAATTGCTTACGGGTATTTGCAGTTGAATTATTTCATGCAGAGAACTAATTATATTTTTACAATAAAAGCTCTAGGCTATAATTGACACGAAATAGAGTTAAGAATTTATACACTTATACTGTTAGATACAGTGAAGGAGTTCTTAAAACGTTGAAAGGAAAACACACTTATTCAGACTGAGGCTGGAAGGAAACACATTCGTTCGGAGTGAGTCGATAGTTCGTTCTATGTATTAGCCTCGTGTTTGGTGGCGAATACATATAATTTCGTACCATTTCCTCACTCCAGTACAACATAAGCATCAAAACATTTGAGGTCGACCCCCGGTGGGATTCACTACATAATGACGTAGTGGAACCCAGGGATAGAGCCGGAATTGGTCTTTGACTACGTGACTGTATGACTATCTGACTATTTAGCTACATGACTACATGTCTAGGGCGGTATAGGAATCTACTATTAAATCAGTTACTATTCTAAGTTATTACTTCCGTGCTTTGGAAATTTCCTACGATCCTGAAAATCTGGGAACATTCAGAACTATATGTACCAGATGTAGTACCGCTCGGACTCTGCCGGGTTCAGCCTCTTAAGTGCTGTAATTAGTTACAGTTTTATTTAGATTGTTTTTTATGTTTATATGTCCTAATTCGGGCCCGCATTTTGTGTATTGTAATATGGCGAAACTAATAAATAAGTAAATAGATAGAAGATACATAGATATGACCATATGACTTTATCTATATGACTATATGGCTATATGAATATATGATAATATGATTACATGACTAGAAATCAGCGGCTGATTTAACAGGACTTGGGGGAATTACTATCCGGTGGATAGCGCTATCCCGCCTTCGTATACAGCCGGCTCCTGGTCTGTGTATTTTTTCGGGTATTTACATATTATGTGTTATTTAGAACACGAGCAGGCGTGCTTTGTCAGATATAAAACGCAAGGTGATAGCGGTGTGTCTTAAATCTGATAAAGCACGAACTGCGAGTGTTTTAAATGGCTTCGGGCACGTCCCATCTCAGAATCAGCGTTGTCTGGGCCGCAAAAATCAAAGTTAAAGTTTATGTAAGTTAACATGATTTTTTTATCGCATTAGGACCACCGACATGGTAGTGATTTCCTTTTCCCCTTATGAATTATTAGTGAAATTATTTTATGCAACTTGTAAAATTATACGTATTAAGTGTTGGTTACTTACTCTCCATGCAAATTACAGTAATAATCATATAGAGGGCAAAATTACTCGAATAAGTTTGGCTAATGATGAGAGCATTTTTTCATAATTCGGGGCAAAATTACTTGTACCTGATTGGCTAAGACGCAAGCGCGGGAACGTTCTTGTTTTAAATAGCAATAAAAATAATGACTTCTCGCTTTGTTATCGCGGATAATGATGTTATTGAATAATTAAAACTTCTAGTGAAACCTCGAATACTATAGAAGAAGTACAAATTTATAGGTTGGAGTTAAGAAATGGGCAGATTAACGTGGCTCGATATGGTTATCACAAAAACACTGCTCAACAATCGCGAACTCAAAACCGGGTGACTATTTTTACGCGCAGGTCGCGGAAACTGATTAACAAAATGAAAGAACTTCCAAAATGACCTGACGTGAGCAGTTGCTCGCGCCATATCACGTCATTGCGCGTGTTCTATAGCGTTTTATGTCAATTGCTGACGTCATTAGAATTTTCCTTTTTAGAAAAACATTGCGTTATATCTCTTTATTTTGTCTGGTGACCTATGTTCAAATTTTGCATGCTGTATTGCACCGCTAAATACTTTCATTATACAAAAAATAAAAAAATTCTGTAATGACAAAAAAATTTTACCGAAGAATATGACATTTTCGCTTTATCCAAGAAATGGCATTACAGAATTTTTTTTTATATTTTGGAAATTGTTAGCTTTTCGTCCAAATTAAATAATGCACGAAAAAAATTGGGGGTCACCATGCTTTTTTCCAACTATACGAGACGATAGGCCATTTTGGAGTGGATTTCGTACACGTATATCGTCATAGTAACGAACTATCTGTTAGTAAAACTAATATAATTTAAAAGTAGAGTTATCACGATATATAAAAACCCAATATCAGCTGAATAAATCGTAAAATGGGTAGTTTGAACATGTCAAAGTGTTAAACACCTGAATTTTTGAAAACTGTATGGAGCCACCTTAAGGAAAATCGGCGAAGACATGGAGACATACGAGGTTCAAGAACTTAATCAGTTCACAATTTACTTACAAATAAATTTTTCCCTTTATGCTTAACAAGTAATCACATAGTTCCTCGTAAAATTAAGGCTTAATTTCACTTGTGTTTTCAAAGTTTCACAACTTGTGAAACTTTGAAAACACGCGTGAAATTACACTCTTAAAAATAGGTGTGCTAAACAACGCACCTTGGTGTGTTATTTAACACACAAGGTGTTCTAAAATAGCACACAAGGTGTGTTTTCTTGTCACTGAACACACAAATGTGTGCTACAAAACACACCAAGATGTGCTACAAAACACACCAAAGTGTGCTGAGCAGAACACGGTGTACCCAAAAAGTGTGTCCTGTAACAGACCTTTATCTAACACACCTTTCGAGTAAGGGTAAGGTGTGCTCAATTAACACACCTTTGAAAGATAACACACCTTTGGAAGATAACACACCTTTTAAAATAGCACACCTTTCTCCAATAACACACCTTTTTCTACTAACACATCTTTTTTTGTGCCCAGAATAGCACACCTTTTTTCAATAACACACCTTAAAATAACACACCTTTGACGTTATTAAATTAAGCACATCTTTTGGTGAAAGGTGTGCTTTTGTAACACTCCTTCACCTTAATATTACATGCATCTCATGGGAAGGGGATGTCATCCCTTGGGTATTTAAGAAGCAACAACTGCAACTTTAGATCACCCCTGATGAAGACATTAGACTGGAGTGTCAAAACGTTGGGTCTTCATTACAATTCAACTGGACTTTGTAATAATTTATTTAAACCAGAGTAGCGAGCGAAACATGCTCTCAGTTAGTTCTATGAAACACATGTTAACTGTACAGTTTCCATTTGAAATATCCACCTACAAAAACCCATTATCAGTCTGCTATTATTGCCTTACTAGTTACTAGAGTAGGCTGTTGATTGTCTCCTATATTTAATATTGGCTATTTGCAACATCCTGCAATCCATTATATTATACACATGCTGCCATGATAACATCAATCAAACTTTGAACTTAGAACTGCATTCAAAGAATGTTATCGAGCGTAAGAATATATTATTATATGCTAAAGCAAATCGTATTTCCTGTTACAATACTGTATACCTTGTATATAGAGGGATAATAAATTATTTTGTCTTAAAAATGTCTTTATTGATTTCTTAGGTTAATCAGGTGCGTTACAGCAGCACGCCTTAAGTTGTGTTACAACAGCACACTTTAAGGTGTGTTACTGTAGCACGCCCAAAGGTGTGTTACTGTAGCACATCTTCAGGCGTGTTACAGCAGCACACCTTAAAGGTGTGTTACAGCAACACACCAAGGCGTGCTAACAAACACACCAAGGTGTGCTAACAAACACACCTTTTCTCAAAAGACACCTAAAGGTGTGCTGTTTTCTGGACAAGCGAATAACACACCTAAAGGTGTGTTGTTTTCTGGACATAAAAGGTGTGTTGCTTTAGCACACCTTTTTTTAAGAGTGCTTGTACATCTTATTAAATTTTGTTCGGCCCCATGCGATTACCTATTAGTATTAGTCAGATATGTGGTGATATTGGCTATTTGTTTATCTCTACATGATTGATTTCAAAAATCTGGTTGGCAGGAAGAAAACGCACGCAATAAATTTGTCAGCAACGAAAATTTTCCAACTGTTTTGCCACGCGAGTTTGTGCATATGCCTAAAAGTATGTTTGTGTTTGCGGTTTTAGTATAGATTATTATGTCGAGCCACCATGCATAAGTATGCAAGACGCGCGCATTATAAAAAGCTAATATTTCTTGCACATTCGAGATAGGTTGCTATTGGCTACGAAATGCTAATTATTGATTCGTGTTAAATATTTAGTTGTAGCGCTCATTCAAGATAATTGTTCTTAATTTTCTATCACATCATTTGTGATATCCTACTTGTAGTGTTACCGTTATAGCACGACATTCTCCCGCTTTGGAAACTTAATTAATGCAGTATATCAGTCAATGCACCGATTCATGAGTGAGCCTTACAGCTGGAACGATGCAGTTTGCCAAAAGGTGTTGAAGAAATATAAATTCGAAAAGCGAAACATAGTGAACTCACATCACACCTGTTCAACAGACATGGCAAAAGAAATTTGCCGCGAGTCTTGTAAACTCCGTACGCTACGTTTTGCTCCAATCGTACTGACTTTTTGGTTTGTGGTAGTTTTGAATTTGCAAACATTTGGGGATGGGCTGGACTTTTGTTTCGACGGATCTAAGGAAGGTGGGTTTCGATTTATTGAAAGTATTTGTTAAAAGCTTAGGTGAACGTAGATCTTTCGTATTCAATTTATTCCTTAATAGAATTTTATTGAGTTTAAGGTACGTGGTTCGATTCACAAACTTTCTACGCTTTATGCAGCAAATATCAAAATGTTGATCTATTCTAATATTTCTTCTTTCAAAATATGCCGATTTTGGTAACACTTAGTCCGTCGCTACGGCAAAACAAACGTACGAAATTTATTCTAAAATAGCTCATTTGCATGCTTTGTGTAATTGGAAATTAAAGAAGCAAGATGACCCACAAGTTTCACACATCAATATATATATATATATATATATATATATATATATATATATATATATATATATATATATATATATATATATATATATATATATATATATAAACAGGTTTTGGTTTACGAAACACAAACTGCAGTGCTCAATACCATATAGATAGAGCGTAATATATATATATATATATATATATATATATATATATATATATATATATATATATATATATATATATATAGGTCTTGAACCCGCGACCTTCGAATTACTAGATCGACGCTCTACCAACTGAGCTACACGGTCAGACGGATTTAAGACTGGAAATTATGAAATATATATACTGAATGTCATAAACATACTCGTTTATATAAATTCAGCATCGAACAATACTAGTTCTGCAAGTGTTATGTTAGTTGTGTAATTGTACACTCTATAATATATTAAGATGAAAATGTTCTAGAGTGTGTATTATATAATTTCCATACCCAGCGCAAGCAGAAAGATGTTGTCTGCCGCGGATGGGTCTCGAACCCGCCACCTTCGAATTACTAGATCGACGCTCTACCTACTGAGCTACACGGTCAGACGGATTTAAGACTGGAAATTATGAAAAAAACGAACATTTCCATCTTAATATATTACAGAGTGTACAATTACACAACTAACATAACACTTGCAGAACTAGTATTGTTCGATGCTGAATTAATATAAACGAGTATGTTTATGACATTCAGTATATATTTCATAATTTCCAGTCTTAAATCCGTCTGACACTCTGGAACATTTTCATCTTAATATATATATATATATATATATATATATATATATATATATATATATATATATATATATATATATATATATATATACATATTTATTTAATTTATTTAAAAAATCCTGGGTTCTGATTGGCTAACAGCCAACTGTGAAGTTGTCATATCAACTCAGTGGCTAACCAAATACGGATTTTTCACATTCATATTAGAAAAATGACGTCAAAGAATCAATATGAAAAAAATTTGGACGCGTTTGCCCAATATTACTATGTCGACGAGAATCATATTGACTCGCTGACGCCATTAATATGACGCAACGACAGCTGCCGAAGGACTAAGGAATTGTTGTTTTTTTCTTAATACAAATAAAATACAAATGGCTTCTTCCACTAAAAGGTTCGTCAACCTTGGCGAAACTGAAATTCAAAAATTACAGGAAGATACAGACTCGTTAAATACAAAAAGATCAGCAGAAGCTTCTAGAATAGGTAAGATTAACACTTTTCCTAATTCTTGATTGGCTGATTAACGCGGGCGACCAAATAGATGACCGTTTGTTTTGAATTTTTAAATAAATAATAAAACAATTATTGAATTCGGTTTTTGCACAATATGAAGAATTATCAAGCCCTCAGTTTACCGTTGTCAACCTCAGCCTTCGGCTTCGGTTGATAACGGCAAACTTCGGGCTTGATAATTCTTCATATCGTGCTCATCCTCATTCAATAATTGTTATATATATATACGCCTGTTGATTGTACGATGTACGTGAAACACTGTGCAGCGATGAAATAAAATTTTAAGATTGAAATTTGTTGTTTTGTTTATATATATATATATATATATATATATATATATATATATATATATATATATATATATATATATATATATATATATATATATATATATATATAGAAACAGGTTATAGCACTGCCACGACTCCAAGTGAAATTATTTACCGCCTGGTGGCATGC
>CACRXK020008233.1:0-21222 GCA_902702795.2 Paramuricea clavata
AAACGTAACAAAATAGTAGCGTCGATACTGTGATGTGTATTTGCAAAAAGCAATATTATTTCCTTCATAATAAGAATATTATTCATCCTGCTCTAACCAAGAAATAATCAACTCTGTTTTTAACCCATGAAAAACATAAAAAAATTAGGCTATTTAATTTAAGAAAAATTTAAGCGCCTGCCTTAGTGGTCTTTCATGTACCTTTAAGTTTGTAAAGACCTATTAAATACTTGCATAATTTCGAACATTCATATTTCAGGAAACAATGACATGAGCTAAGACTTACATGCATGTTAAGATGTCTAAATCTACGCCATATCCCTTATACAAAACAAAACCCTAACGACAATTCGTTGCAATACAAGTTAGCCTGATATGTCATTAATTTAAACAAACAAACGCTGGAGTTATATTTGATATGCCGGTTTTCGCTAATTTTAGACACATTCCAAAATATGCTCCCGATTTTGAACGTTAATATCTGGGTGAATTTTTAAGTAAAATACAACTGTAATATATCAAAATCTAAGTTAGTCCTTCCTATATGTAATGCAAATTATTTCTGTTTGATAGCATTACTTGTTTAGAAGTTATTATAAATCAAACAGGAGTACTTTTTTGGGGGACACCCGGTACTTCGTCTGCCGACACCATGTTTACTCGTCCCAATCTGCATGCTACACGGCATTGCCGCTCCTCCTGGCAAAATAATAAGCATGCGAGGAAAATTAAGGAGAATATAAGAGGGTAGGAGCACCATGGGCGTTTCGTGGGCGTGTCATCGTCCTGGGCGAATCAGCTTTCGCAATCTTGTATCACATGACCAATTCAAATTGTCATAGGCGAGAAGCAACGTCACGTCATCCCTACATCACGACGCTCTCGGTGCGTCGAGGACACGTTTGTGCCATATATGGAAGTTTTGGACAGGTTTGTGCCATATATGGAAGTGTCACTGCATTCAGCTTATGCCCACGATGTTCCTACCCTCTTATTTTCTCCTTAATTTTCGTCGCATGCTTATTATTTTTGCCAGGAGGGGCGACAATGCCGTGCAGCATGTAGATTGGGACGAGTAAACATGGCGACGGCAGACGAAGTAGATGTGGAATTTGATATTCTGATCTTTTAAACATAATTATAATGCATGAGTAAGTATAATACCATTTCTAACTTGTAATTTGACAAAACTGCACCTGTCTTATTGTGAGACGGACCTTATGGTGAAGTATTGTTTAATAATAGGTATGTATTGTTTAATAGAAAAGTTGGCTTGTGTTTGGTTTGCGGTACAGCTTTTGTGTACCTAAAATTAAGCAATTAAGGTGGCTCCCTAGGGTTTTTTAATTTACTACACTATAGTATTCAGGAGATTCTTGTTTCTTTACTTTACATGATATGAAGACGAAATTTATTGGACACATTGACAATGTTCTCCTGAACATTGCAAATTGCTACTTTTGTGTTAAAAATATGTTGTCATGGCAACAGCATGTTTAGAATAAAGCTCAAAATTTGTCTTTTTCAGGTCATTTTAAAAAGTTCCTTCGGTAAAATTTTTTAAAACTTTGCATAAAAGATAATACTTGTATAATGAATTTTTCCTCTCAATTTAAAAAAATTAAATCGATACGTTTCTTAGAAAATTTAAAAAACGTCAAAAATCAATATCAAAAATTTTCCTATCGATTTAATTTTAAGAAAAAAGGATATTGCACTTGTTGTACCGATATTAAAAAATGTGCAAAGTTTTAAAAAAATTTACCGAAGGATAACGGGGAAATTTGGGATTAATTTTGGCAATTTTTACTAAATTTTTACGCGAACAATTTAATACCCCAACTGACGTGTACATGCATTCTGCATAAAACAACAAGGCATGACTTTTTTGAAATCACAAAATATAAATTATGTTTGATATACTGTTTATAACTGTGTCGGTTAGTGGTCAACTAAGAGTGGATTATACATGTAAAAATGGCAAAGATATTTAGGTAATTACCGGTTATGACTTCTTGGTATTAATTTGAAAAATGTTTGTCAAAATTCGTCCCGTGCGAGTACTATCGTCGGATGTTTTCGCAAAATGCCCGTTCAAATTTCAGTTTTTATAGCGGTATGTTTGGAGTTTCGGCGCTGCTCATTTCACCCGTAGAGGGCTCATTATTTAAGTTATCTATATTGTCATAAATGCTGCTAGATTGTGGAGAAAACACTGGAAATTCTTGAGGAAACTTTATATCCCAATGTTCACGATCGAACCTCGCGCACGGCGGTTCAAAAAACATCCAGAATACCGCTTGAAAAAAAACAAGTTTACATTATCTTCTTTTGAAACATCACATCCAAGTATCGTTTTGGCTTTTACAACTCTTTTATGCTTTCAACTAAAGCAAAGTTCACACTTTTGTTTCAAGAAAGAGTTCCATATAAAACACAACGTTCGTTCGTATTTTGAAGTCATACGAGTTTTAGTTTACATATATACGAAGAACGTAACCCCCGGAAATAAAACCCTAGGGAGCCACCTTAAGTTATAGGGTCAAACAGGTCTGTTTGTCTGCTGCGAATGAGGTAGATGTTATACAATCTACAAAGATATATTCCATAGAGTCGGGCAAAAATTTGACCATGTTGTCAGCATGGTATTATAAAATAGGTTCTCTAGACTGGACAGTTTGACGGTCGTTTCGTTGTTTATATTGTGGATTGTTATTACATAAAAGTTGTGAGGATAGATTGGCAAAAGCAGTCCAAATATCGTCCGACCCAGACATACGAATAGACCGACAAAGAAAATTCACAAAACACCGCGCGCACTAAATAAATACATCTCCTATACAATATTTCACGGTAAGGTCTACTTTCCAGACCCTGTGGAGATTATAAAAAAAACAATAACTAAATAAGGCTTATAAGAAAGTTCTATAGCGCAAAATTCCAAACCCCTGTAGAGGTCCAATTACCTATCTCTGAAACACAATATACGGGGAGGGGGTACCCAGGCTACAACTTAAAGTGGCACTTGCGTCAAAATTTATATTTTCTTAAACGAAAATGCTCTTAAAACTGTATAGTAACTTGTTTTAAAGATTTTTGTTCCCATGCTTAGTTCTTGAGATATTTCATTTTGTTTATAACCATGTGACGTCATTGACTCAATTACATAATGAGACATCTTCGCTATTTTTGGTGGATTTGTTTAAAAAAAACAGTATACTTAATTAAAGATGTAGGTTAAATTAATTTAACAAACGCGCCGCATCTTTGGAAAGATTTTGATAAAAAAATAGCAAAGATATACAACAATTACTAATATCTGATTATATATGTAATTGTCAATGACGTCACATAGTTACAAACAAAATGAAATACCTCAAGAACTAAGCATGGTTACTATTTAGTTTTAAGAGCATTTTCGTTTTGGAAAATAAAAAAAAAATTGATGCGAGTGCATCTTTAAGCTAAACTGGAAACTCCCTGATCCAGAGTAAGGCCGGAGGAGGGCTGTGAGAATAAATAATATTCTTAAGAGTGGCTACGAAAAGGAAACAATGAATCTTCCGCCCCACTCTTCAGCGTTAGTAATGTATCACTACTCCCAAAGCAAAACAGTGATATGCTCAGAGCTGGAAGGTTCGTGGGAAGTTCGCGGAATATTTAATGACTAATTCCTCGACATATCATGGTACTAGTTCTTAGTACCATGATTCGGTTCCCACCTAAAAACGGACGCGCGTGCCCTACTTGCAATTGCAAATTTAAGCTAAAACATTTGCTTGTGGGATGTAAACACTAGTTGCACATAATCGGTTACGCATGCGCAATCTATCATTTAACGCACCGGAACAAAAACAGTAAATATATTTGTATAAATTCGCAGACTGCAAGAACGTAACTCAAATGATGCAATTAACAACTCAGGGATCGGAAGATCGGATATTGACGGACCTGAGCTAACTTTTGTTGTTTCTTGCACGATTATGTGCGTGTGGCGCTTGCCTAATGCGTAGTCGTCAGGGAGACAAAAAGGGATGACCTTGCCAACTGGAAATTTATAAATCGCCCGCTCGACCAGAAATTTGGAGATTAAATTCCCGTCCAATCATGTGTTATTAGAGTAAATCACGTTTACGCGAAATTACTCAACTGAGGCAACACTTACATTTGCTTTTGTGCCTTCAAAGAACCTGATATTTCAAAACCTGTCCTCGTACTGCAATTTTCGGCAGCAAGATTTGGGCAATGAAATCTTAGTCTTAGTTTTGTTTATACAGTAGAACCCCGCTAACTCGAACCCCCAAGGGGAACGAGAAATTCTTCGAGTTAGCGGGGTTCGAATTAACCGGAGTTGGTGTCAGATTTCGTTTATTATGTTAATAATTAATAAGGTATAAAAGTTTTATTATACTGTTCATCAAAATTAAAAAAAGTTTAATTGTGCATTTCTATAACTAAAGTTCTTTAGTCAGTATCTTTTTAACTTGGGTGATGGAGGAGGCGTGCAAGTTCCATGCAAACTAAAGTTCTTTGGACAGGAAAAATATGTAGAGATTTACAAAAGGAACTAAAAAAACTAGATCAACAACAATCGTCGCAACTATGTGTATAATCGTTTAAAATTTATGATCATTTATACACCGATTAAATTGTTATTATTTGAATAAAATCCAAGTTATCGGTTGTCAAAATGCTATGTTCTGACAGTTTAAGGTTTGCCGATCCACGACTCGAAAACAAAGTTCGAGTTAACGGGATAAATTTGACCAAGGGAAAACAAAATGTGTTCGAATTAGAGAGGAGTTCGAGTTAAGCGAGTTCGAGTTAAGCGGAGTAAATTACTATAAAAAACAGTGTCAGATCCAAGGGGAATTGGATTTAGTTCGAGTTAGCGAGGAATTCGAGTTAAGCGAGTTCGAGTTAGCGGGAGACTACCGTACTTTGTATTTTTCACTGTGGAGACATGATTCGTGACCAAGTACGCATTCTATATCCATGATTTCTATGATTTAGTCTTTTTTCGCCAACGCAAAGGGAAAACAAAAGTTTGTGCACATCTCATCACGTTTTAATTCAATTAAAACAAAATTTGGTCAATGTGTCATATCGCCACGCCTATAATATCTACAAATGTTTGTACTCAACCTTTTAATGATTTTTATTGTTCTACTGAAGGCAAACTCATACAGGCACACGTGGTAAGCATCGGGTACAAACAAACAAATCAAGGTGAAACACCGTTATAAACATTTCCATATTTCGTAGGTATTGTGAGTGCACTTAATTTGAAGATCAATCCAGATTCTCGGAACATCTCATACAGAACAGAGGAAGAAGACGACTCTGGAATTCATCATGCTTATTATGACGTTAAAGAAAGAAACTTTACCAAACTACACCTCATAAAGAAGTGGAGCAGTGATGATTACCTTAAACATGCGGGCATAGAGGGAAACCAGCACAGAAAAAGTCATTATTATACCTCTTTAGAAATTAAAGACGGTGCAATACAAAATGCAAAAAGAACGCATTTTTCTTATTTATGGAACAAGAAGCCATACATTCGACCTCTAAACAAACCTGAATTTCAACGACAGCCTGATTTAGAGTTAAAAGCATCCGGAGAAAGCCATCTTAACCTCCTTAGCTGTGTCAGTCAAGGTAAAAAGAGAGCGAAACGATCTTCAGAGAGGCTGCATCTTTCTTTGAAAAGTCTCAAACAAGACACGTTAAGTAATAGCGGAATGGATCACTCAAAATGGTCGTCGATTGGTTACCCTGATAAACCGAGCCGTACATTTTACGAGTTACTTCGATGTTATTCCGACCATTCTGTGAAAGAAAGCGAACTATCGCAGTGTATCAAGGAGCTTCACTATCTTGCTAAAACTGATGACGAAATTTTTACAACCATAGTTAATTTGACGTTCCAAAGATCTCATCTAAATTTCTCGACATGGTCTGGTCTGGTTGGGTCTATTGTTGTCCGAGGAGATTATGAAACACAGAGGATTTTAAGCCAAATAATCTTATCTGAGAAACCACGGCCACTTTTGGATCAAGAATATGCAAAGCTTTTGGAGGCGGTATACTTTATCCCTGCAGGACCTCTGTACCCAGAACTGTTGCAGGCTCTGTTGTCTCTTCATAAAAATTCTAATAAGAGCGATGATATAACTGTTCGCGCTATGTTGGTGACATCAGCTTTAGTGCGGAAGTGTCACGACGCTGGTTACAATAGATCGTTGTCAGAAAGCATTGCTCGGCATTTACACAAAAGTTTCAAGACACATCCAGCTCGATTCCATGACGAAGAAAGCCCTTCCCACGAAGGGTATATATGGAGTCACGTATGTGCTGTCGGAAATTTGGGTCACATTTTGTCCCTTAGCTTGATAACTAGATACTTGGACCACGATAATTCAGGTATTCGATATTTTGCAGTTTCAGCATTAAGAAAACTCCCAAATCAGTACACTGATCATCACTTACTACGAATTCTTCGAAATGACGAACATAAAACGGTAAAAGCAGGAGTGATAGAGGTGTTCATAGAACGGCGTCAGAATCTTACTGAGGAATTGAGTGATGCCATCGAAGATACTCTATGGACATCTGAAGAAGGTGACGAACTAGATTCAAAGATTATTGAGTTTCTAGAAAACCAAGACGAAGAGTCGCATCACAAGCTTAAAAAACGGAGGTCCATTATTCAGCGAAAGAAAAGGGCACTTATTCCAATATTAAAGCCCAGAGAGTTTTCTTTGGGGGTACAAAGGGAATGGAGCAGAGCATTCGGTGGTGGTCAAGCTGGTGCAGAAGCCATCATGCGATTTGTGAACCAAGTCAAACTAAGAGTCGGGATTTTTGGTGGGAATTTTGAAGTAAACTTGGATAATTTGGCATTGTTTCGAGCTCACGTGTTCATATTGAGTTTCGATATAGTCAATGCAAAGGCGGCATTCAAGATGGGGGCAGGATTTAAGAACGATATCCCTAAAGATTTGATTCACACCGTCGCCGATACTGCTGATGGTATTTTAGCAAAAATAGATGGAATTTCAAGTATTTTCATCGAACATATTCAACGATTTCTCGACAAGCTGAAGTTTTATCTACCATTTATTCCTGATAACTTCCTGGACTTTATTTCCGAAACCGTCAAATTTCTTAGCCGCACAATTCAAGTTACACGCTTTGGAAAAATTTTTAACCGAATTGTGATAAATCTTCGAAGCGCGTGGAGTGCAAATGAATTTTGGAGACGAATCGGTGATTTGGTCAAAAAGCTTTCCCCAAACCTTTCTGAAATAAATCTATCGAACGGGTCCTTTAGAAGAGCGTTTCATTTTCTCAATAAGCTTGCAACTATTTTCTCACGACGAAGGTATATGCTTCCGCGAAATTTTCCACCAAATTTTAATATAAAGAAATTGTTAATCCACATTAATGGGTTATCTCACTCGACTAGTGATGCCGTCAAAGACTATTTCGAACAGTTAGGTTTTGGTTTTCCTAATAATTTCTTTAAAATGTTTCATTTTAACGTCACGCTTAATTTCATCCAGAATTTGGACAAGTTTAAAATTACAACGTTGCGTTTGGTGCATTTTGCAAACAGCTTCCTGGATATGCTTTCTGTTTTCCGAGATATCTTTAGCATTGACCTACCACGACTGTATGTACCGGAATTCAATGCAGGTGCGAACAATGACAAAGTTTTCGACTTTGGTTTGCCTTTTGACTGGAGAATAACATTCAACTTTGGGATTAATTTTTCGGGCTTGGACTTCGAAAAATTTAGGACCTTATTTGGTTATTTAACAGATGTTTTTCTGAAATTGAGCAATCCAAATGTAAACTTTGATCATTTTTTTATTGAAATGCTGCCAGTAATGAAAATTAAGCTTGAGTCTGAAAAACTACTTGTGGATACAAAGGATTATAACCCAGCAAAATGGTTGCAACTTGTTATTAAAGACTTCCACGAACTTTCACGCCAGTTACACAGGAAATTTTACGACCTTAGCAACACTGCCAGGTTCTTAGACGAACTTTCAAAGATCACGAAAGACCTCTCGAAAGGGGCACTCGCGAATGTTTGCAAGGTACAAGAATTCATGTTAAAATCAGGAGGAGTGTTAGAAGTCTTCGGAAAAAACCTTGAGAACGATATGATTCTCGGAATCAGAAATGTTAAAAATGAAGCTCAGCAAGTTATAAGAGAAGTCATTAACATCTCATTGTTTGTGGATGAGTTTATTGACGAACTAAAGCAGAATATATCAGCTACTACGAAAACATTTGTTGAGCAATATTTAAACGCATTAGAAGGCTCTTTAGAAAATGTTAAGATACTTGGGGATATCACAATGGAATTCTCAGTGAACTCAAAAGAAAAATTGAGGGGACTTTGTTATAAAACGGTGCATATGTCCGGTCACATTTTGGATAAAATTCAGTCCGAAGCACAAAACGCGGTCGAGGAAATAGTTAATTTTTTTACATCTAATCCAAAAGGACTTCCAAACGTTATTGGCCAATTCAAAATAGTCATTCAAAATCTGGAAAAGTGGCATCATCAAAATTTAGAGAAGCACCTGGGCAAGGTTGCAATCATTAGTCAAACAATCGACGAGTTCTTATCTTTAATCAAAACTGAAAACAACATTTTTTCCGACATTCATAAAGTTTTCAGGGACATAAACAATGTCATTCAACACCTGAACAATCTTCCTGCGCATGCCCAGAAAGCGTACGACGTAGCGGATAAGATCAACGACTTTGTAACAAATGCGCAGCGTTGGGAAGCCGAATTTGGCAAACTCAACATCCGACAGAAATTTAAACTGGACTTCGACAAACAGTTACAAAAACTTTGCAATAAATTTAATTCCTTTGCTGAAAATACCATCAGGGAATTTCGGGGCAAAGATCTGCTTAAAACATTCCGTGAATTTGTTACCAAAGAAACTGACTCCCTTATCTTTCAAACTGTTGAACAATTAACCATTATAAAAACATCTCTGGAAGTAGCCCGGAACGATCTAGAAGAAATGTCGAATTCGGTTGAAGGTATCGAATCCGTGTTACTAGAATTGCGACAATTCCCCAAACATTTTTCCCCATTATTGCAGGAAATTCAGAAGTTACCAAACTGTTCAGACATTTGTTTTATCTTCAATGACTTAATCAAAACATGTGGGAGAGAAGAGATATCATTCGGGAAACCGGCCTACAATGAATATATAACCATGAAATCTGAAGTTAAAGCGTTTTTAGAACTGTTGCCTGACGAATGGGAAAGTTTGCGTTTGCAAAAATGCATTTCTGGAGGAACTTGCTTGTCGAACTCATTCAAAAAGCAAGCCCAAAGCGTTTCCAATACAATGGAGAAACTTAAAAATAAATTTAATGATTTTACCTTTGTGGATAAATTAGAAATCTGTAGAGATAAGGCGGAGGAAGTATCACAAATTTTCGAAAACGCAAAGAATATTTGTAAATTGGTAAAGGAGTTTTCACTCAAAGAAGAGGTTATAAATGCGAAGGATTTGTCCCAAAGAATCACGGGCAGGTTTCCGGGCAATGATGACGACTATGAAAGACAAGTAAGTAATATCCATTCTTTCCTTTTCTTGAGTGAAACATGCACCTAGCAGTGTAGCTTATTCGTTTTGCAAACATTGCTTTACATTCTTTTTGTCTTATTAAATTATTATTATTAAACTTTATTTAAAGAAAGTTAATTTACAAGAAAATATGCCGGTTTAGCTTCCGCTAATCTTCCACTGGACCTTCTAAAATTAACTATATAATTAAATATATTTACATGCAGTACAATTTACATTTCTACAGACTACAGTATACATAATTACATCAAGTACATATCGATATAGGTATAACAACTCGCTTTTGGCGAGTGTCAAGTTTCCGCATTGCTCGTTGGTTTTTAGCTTTGACTTTACTCCATTTTTTGTTTAAGTTCAATTGTTTGCCAAAATAAAAATTTCAACGTGGATACATATACGTATTATTATTGGACATTCGGTATTTATCTAGTTAAGTAAACTACAATGCGCGCGCGTTTCAACTATACAAGTTCTATGATTAAAATACCGTCCAGCATTGTACATTGTATTGTAACTGCTTATAGGCCGTTTGCTGCGTCCTGATATCGTTCACTTTCATTAAGCATGTCTTGAAACTGAAATATTTTTACGGGAACTAACACTTTCAAGCACGCTGAGTTTGAATCCGAAAAGTTCCCACTCCGTAGACCCGCAGTTTTTTCACAAAAAGCTATTTTATATTCACTGATTTCACAACAATTTTTTTTATTGTTCAACGACACGGATCGATGACGCCACACGATTATATCACTCAAAACAACCAATTTCTATTAACCAGTCTTCCTTTTAACAAAAGACCAGTTTTGTCCGAATTATTTTGAGTTATGTAATCTTATGCGTGTTGCACGTAAACAACATATCTTGTCTACAACTTTGAGAAGGTACAGATAACGCCTTCTAAAATCCTCAGTTCTAGCGATATCTCTGTAAAATCACAAGGACGTTAATGCTAAGTCTTTTGGCTATATCACTGGCCTGAAAATAACTAATTTATTAACGCGATCAAAGCATTTAAAACAAAAGTAATGCGAAGCCAACGTAACGCAAAGACAACGCTAAAGTGAAACATTGTCGATTGGTTGCTAGTAGAAGACTTACGACAGGATGAATCTTAAATAATCTTAAACTAGGGGAATAACTGTTCATATCAAAGACAAAGACCAGTGCCAAAGTATAAAATCTGCTCTGTAAACTTACGACGAAGTGGAGAAATGTGTGCATAAGCTGTTTATTTGGTGATTTCAACTTATATGGCAGCCCTATTTCCAATAATATTCGCTTATCGCACAGAATAACACCAACTGATATAATAGTTCAAATGCAATGATAAGTTACCGCTCGAATTATATCTCAGAAACTGTGTTGGAAATGGAAATGCTGACCCATTCCATACGATTACCGTTTTACATCGTTGTATAAAACATTTTGATCGCATGTAAGGAATTATTTCTCATCCCAGAGATATAGCCCAATGACTTAACATTGACGTCCTTGTGATTTTATAGAGATACAGCCAGAACGGGGGATTTTACAAAGCGATATCGGTACCTTCCCAGAGTTGTAGACAAGATATGTTGTTTACGTCCAACACGCTTAAAATTACATAACTCAAAATAATTGGAGCAAAACCGGTCTTTTGTTCAATGTAGAGACTGGTTCATAGGAATTAGTCATTTTGAGTTATGCAATCGTGTGTCTTCATCCATCCGTGTCGTTGAACAATGAAAAAATTTGTTGTGAAATTAGCGAAAATAAAATAGCAGTTTGTGAGAAAACTGCGGGTCTACGGTGCGGGAAGTTTTCGGATTTGAACTCAGCGTGTTCGAAAGTGTTAGTTCCCATAAAATATTTCAGTTCAAAGACATGCTTCATGAAAATCGGCACTTTTTCATAGGCACTTTGCGAGGTCACAGCAAACGGCCTATTATAGCATACAGCTATTTCAATTAAAGTGTTTATGAAACGGCTGAAAATGTTTTCTGAAATTGTGCTGATTTTATAGTCTAAAGTACGCTGAATATCATGCTGTATCCTATTTTCGCCCCGCGATTTTTAAAGTCGACTTTTCAAGCTACAAAGTTCAGCAATTCGGCTATTTTTTGTCCCGTGGTCTGAGCCCGTGTGGCAACAGCGCGTGACGTCACTGGTTGTACACACATGTTGACAATTGACATTCTCATTATAAACAGTAAAGAACATTTGTATTATCGTGCTGTATAAAATATTTTATCGTGATTTCTACTCTTTTACTATGTCGCACAGCGAAGATTCTTTTAGTTACTCTAGTTTAGAGTCTGATAACATAACGGAGAGCAATTTAGAAGGAAATATGAACGTAACGAATCGTTTTGAGCCGTATCAAGGGGAACAATTGTCAGTACAGACGACAGCGAATCTTCTGATGAGGAACAGGACGAAGATTACATTTTGCCATCTGTTTTGGAGAAGCGTTTAGAAAAAAATATTCCATTAGCAAATTGGTACGTTTTACAAACAATACTAAGTTACTTTATTATGATTTTCATACAACATTTGCCTTATTATTTATTTCTTTTGTACTGTAGGTGCTCGTGTGGGAATTGTGGCGATCAAAATCTGGTGATTGCTCGTTAGTACTGTTGCTGCAAAGAGATTGTGGAAGTAACTGGAAAATTTACTTGGATTGGCAAGAATATTGAATATATCCTTAATCATCCTGACTTCAATGCTATGACAAACGAGAAGTGAAGTTGAGCCTCTTCTAAAAAACAAACATCGAAGCTCCCACAGAATAAAAAATGGCGCAGTTTAAATATACATATACTTCGGTTGTGCGTATTAATTCTGACTAGTAGCGAAAGTAAAACAACTTTTTAAGGTTTTATAACAAGGTTTATAACAAGGTTTTATAAAGATGAATTTGTATCGTTATAGGATTACTCAGAGCGGTGTTATATCGTCGGCTGGCCAGATGGCTGTTTGGCTTGATGGGCTGGGAGAACACCAGACCCTTGTCACCATGCATTCACCATCATATTATTCACCATCATATATAAGGACTGTATTTTGTACTGGTGATGCTAAGGGGTATATATCTAGAGAACAGCGAGCGGATAAAGATAACTGAAGTGACTATTATGTAAATATTTCATGACATAAAACCCAAAGAAAAGTATTATCATCAAATCTGTAATGTGTATTAATATTTTACATATTTAAAAATGTTGGAAGCGAAACCAGGATTCATAATTAATTGTGTAAACGTTTGCACAATTAGTTTTACATATTGCCCACTTTGAGATCCCTTGACTGAAATGTAAATACACCAAGTCCAGGTTGACTCTGTATCTTCTGAAGTCTGAATCTTCCAGACAAAAGTTGAAACTAACCCAGGTAAAGTATGCTTACCTATTTATAAACTAACCTGGGTTTATTAAAAAAGTTAACCTTTGTCAAACCTGGTTTTGTTTTTGTAGTGTAAATCAGGCTTTAAAGTCCCAGAAATTCCTGGCTTATGAGGGGCTGGAGGAGGGGGTACACTGACTGATGCATAATTCTGTTCATACAACAATATATACAACAACCCTCTTAACTATTTACAATATTTGCAAACAATGAAAATATACAGTGAACAGACCAAGTCTGGAGCATCGTGTGGACAGTATATTCGCGGGTGACCTTCACTGGTGCTTTGCACTTCCTGTCTTGCTTCTCTCTTTGGCGGTGAGAGATTTCCTGTTGATTTCCGCTTTTCTGCCTCCAATAATGCTGCTTGTTCTGCAACTAAAAATAATTCATCAAATTATTATATAAGTTATATCAAAAGAATAATAATGTTATTTGTTGTCTGCTTTACATGATAATATTTGTGTTGTGTTAACAATTATTCGCCGAAGGCGAGGTGATTATCGGGGAATATTCGCAGAGACGAAGTCGAGGTGAATATTCCCCGACAATCACCGAGCCTGAGGCTTGTCAATGGAAAAGCTCAGCAGCTTAATGGGTTAAAAATGATTTTCTTTTACCTGAGACTTGTCTGCATCAGAGAATTACCTAACTGGCGCCCAACATATTGTGTTTACACCAGATACTATACCTGGCTAAAGCAGTGCATGAGACCAATCAAAATAGATTATACATACACATAACATCAAGTACTGACTTTGAAGAAGTAAATTAACATGGAACTTGGCTTCAATTGAGTATTGACCTGCATGTATTTAAACTATTAAAACCATACCACTTGAGGCAAACTCAATTTAACAACACATTCCAAATACTTTTATGTCTTCCATATTCACATCTACATATTAAACTATAAAAATGTAGCATGAGAGGCTTTTATTTCATGTTGTTCACTTGCCTTTGGTGGCGAACTAATTGATAGCAACAAATATTACTATTATACACAGTGTAAGCGGGTCTTTATAGAGTTATCTGGTTTTTGCCGTGAAGAGTATTGAATATTTAGATTATGTCAATGATGGATATGTAACAGCTTCAAAATGCCGCAAACGAACAATTTATGCATATATTTACCTGTCTTCTCTCACGAGCTGAAATCGCCTGAACTTGTGGTCCTGAAACAACGCAATCTAGACTAGATATCGCGCCTTTCTTCAGCCATCTCTTAGTCGTGAATTTTTCAGGTTCTTGTGGATTAAAATCAAGCCGTTGTTCAAAATCTGTGACCATGAAATATGCTGAGCAAAGCACCGCAGTGCTTGATGGCTGCCATTGCGGACGATGTCTTTGGACAAAACAAGCCTATTTTGCTCGGACAGAACTATCGCTAGGGAAGCGATGCATCGAAATTCCTTCTGTTTTCGAATTGTTTTTGCAACTGACTTTTCCAGGTCCGCCTGCAACGCAATACTTTCCAAGAGATTTCCCTTTCGCTCGCCTGTTTTGAGTCTCGGCCATGACAATCACCTTTGGAATGAACGCGCGAGTACAACCTGTGACGTCATACCATCAATTTGACCGCGCCGTGAGATGGGACAAACAGAGATCATAGATGGCACAATTTGTAGCTTAAAGAACAACTTTAAAGAATTGCGGGGCGAAAATAAAATACAGCATGATATTCAGCGTACTTTAAACTATAAAATCAGCACAATTTCAGAAAGAATTTTCAGCCGTTTCATAACTCCTTTTCACCACGGCCCAGTGTCGTCGTTCAGCACTGAACGATTGCAAGAAATTTAATATCTTCGGTAAACAAGCACTTTAAGGTTGTCCCTGAGCAAAACGTAAAAGTCGAGTACGAGCGCGAAAGGTTTGCTGGGAATCGCTAAAAATAATTAATTTTAACGATTCTCAGCAAGCCTTTCGCGCTCGTATTTCAATAGCTGTATACAATAGGATCAGTAGGTCTTGAACTGTCCCTTCGAGATTATACAATAGCACAATTTTAAAACATGCCGATTACGAAAAAGGGGAGAGGCTGAACTAAAGATTTAGTTATATGATTTGTGTTGTGAGAAAATACTCAGGACCTTACGCACCGAACAACTAGTGTCTTTATGATTTCAAATCACAACGATAGTACAAATTTTTTATGTGACCTGTTGATCTTTTTAGGCTAGATTCTGTAATGGCGCAGTATTGCGTATAATCATCAACATGACATATTTTATTTTTGGGAACCTAGGTAAAAAAACGCTCTGCTTCCCAGCGTATTAAAACGAAGAACATTGCCGAACATATCAGAAGAGCCAACGAAACTCAAAATATGATTAGAAAGTTGATTGAAGAGGTTTTCAGTGGTTTGGAAAAAGTTTCTGGGGACAATATTGAGCCTTTTCAGACAAAACTTAAGAGTGTCGAGCAACGAATTACCGCCTCGTTTCAATTGGCCAAAAAGTCTGCAGGAATGCGTCCGATTCTACAAAAGCTTGGACCAATTGTTAAGACTATGACTGATTTCACCCAAACGTGCCATAACATTGTTGATCCATTAGAAAATAATATTTTAGATGTGCTTTTTAAAACGTCAGATTTTGTTGACATTTTTGAACGAAAACTGAAACATTACGGTGAAACTGTTAGAGAAGTTTCGGAGGAAATAAACGCAATCGTTGACAGGGTAACATCGTTTCTTTATACGGTACAGTTACGTCAAAAAGGATTGGATATCAGGAAGTACCAGTACCAACACTGTTCTGCAGAAGTTTGCCTAAGATTACTACGAAGATCTTCAGCGCTCTATCTCGAGAAAATATTCTTGTGGAAGTATCCGCACTTGGATGATTTATCTTCGCTGTCAAAAACTGGCAAGTGGCTTGTACCAGGCCTCTTTGATGATTACAAGGTACGTGGTATTGCTCAACTGTCTAATGATGAAATACTACTGGGCATGCGTGGTGTGGTAGCTAATGCGGAAAAAGCTTCACTTTTAGTGGTAGTTGATATAACATCGTCAAGTGGCAAAATCCTTAAAATACTCCAATTAGAAAAGAATGGTGTGCCTTTTCAAGGCGAAATGGGTGGTGTAGTGGTGGTCAAATCTATTATTTGTATAAGTAGTGGTGACAGTCTTTACGGTGTTCGCTTATCGGAAGTTCGTAATAGCATGTCTTCGAAACGTCCTTCAACCATCAGAACTAGTAAAACAAAATCTCTTCACTATCAAACCATATCAATTTCATATGATGACCGCGATAATATAATTTGGGTTTTGGGAAGCAATAAAGCACAAAGCTATGACGTCAGTCCATTTGGAGATATATTGCTAGAGAAAAATTCCATCATTACTGAGGAACATACACGTGGATTTACTATTGTGCGACAGTATGGTATCAAATATGCATGCGTTGCCAAGTGCACCTTAGCTGCAGGTTTCCAGTGCCGATTGGAATTCCACAAAATCAGCGAAAGAGTTCTCGACGACTCAACTCTTCTAAGGGTTGTGCGAACACCCACGGGTCTGGAGGCGATCCAAACAGTCGACATAGAGCACGTCGTCGCGGCGTTTTCCGCCGGAACATTCTCGGAAAAAGACAAAATTCAACGTATTGGGGGAGATTTTGAAGACCGATATTTTAAGTTCAAAGTGCCGGTTCTAAAAACAGAGTTTTCAATAACCGAGAATTGTCTTTATTTCAAAGTGGGATGGGAATGGCTAATCCCTCGCCAGCGTTTATTTGCATTTGGTGAGATGAAATGCGGTACCCGTAGAAAACGACGTGCTCTAGAAAACGCCGTGGATAAAGACGTATACACAGAAGAACTGGAAAATTATCGCCGAGTCCGACGACAAACAACTGAAGAAATGCCTTGTATGTGGGATATCGAAGGAAAACCTTTTACTGGTAATTTTATATTCAAATTATTAATCGTTATCATCAAATTTATAGCATATTTAAATTGTTTTTCATGCCTACAGATTTTTAGTTCAAATGTCCTAGCTTTAATATCCATTCAGAAGTACCTAATTTCTTCAAAATAAATCAACATTTTTGGAACAAAACTTATTTTACTAAGGCAGCAAATGCATATTTCTGTCGCTTTAAGGCGGCTCGATACAGTAATCTTTACAAAATCCCTTATACAAGAACCGCAAAAACAAAACTTGATACTATATAATATGAACAAACCCGCTTGATCATTCAAGTATGTGGTGAGTTACTCATGCTATTCGCGCTATTGCGCGAGCTGTATTGCGTGTTGCACATCAACTGCAGACGTCGTCAGAAAAACAGTATCCCATTATATGGGCTATGTCTCAAATTGTGCACGCTGTATTGCATTACAAGAGTTTTTAATTATGCAAAAATTAGAAAACTCCGTAATGCAAAATAAATGTTATCAAAAAACATTTTAGCTTTTTAAAGAAAATGCCATTACAGAAATTTTTACATTTTGTATATTGTTAGTAAATTTATGCACAAAAAAAAAAAGCTGAAGGTCACCGTGCTTCTTTTCCAACTATGCGAAGAAATAATACTCGCACGCACGCGTATGGCTGCTTGTATAGTTTGAAAGAAAAAACATTTAAAGTGCCTATGACACGAAATTTAACCCCAAAGGTTTATGGCTGCATTGTAAAGATCACTTAAAATGACTTAATAATTTCTTTTATAGAATTTTGGTAACTTGCTTCCTTTTCAAGATATTCAACTTTGTTTCGTATGCAAATATCACCGGTGTGACATCACATCACCTAATGAGTTTTCAGAAAAGTATAGTTTTCTTGACGAATACGTATCTAAAAAACTTAAAAATTGCCCTTGTATATGTATGTGTTTCATAACTGGTCATTAACCCTCTGTATTTGTTTGTAAAAATATTTTATCAAGGTAAAATATTGCGTTTTCAAAATCTCATTATGCTATGTGATGTCACACCGGTGATATTTGCATATGAAACAAAGTTGAATATCTTGCAAAGGAAGCAAGTTATCAAAATTCTATAAAAGAAATTATTAAGTTATTTTAAGTGATCTTTACAATTTTTATCAATAAACTTTTTTATATAGATTTAGACAAATATGATAGCGATAACAAATTTATTAAAGAACGTTGACAAAACTAGAAGTCCATGGGTAACAAATTGCATTGCTAATTCAATTAATAAAAAGAACAAGCTCTACAAGAGATACCTACGTCATCCTTCAGCAAGCAATGAAAGTAAATACAAACAATATAAAAACAAATTGAATCATATCATAAAAATAACAAAGAAAAAATTTTATGAAGAACAACTGATAAACTACAAGCATGATACAAAATTACTATGGAAAACACTAAATGAGATAATGAATAAACGCAAGACTATCAAAACACCCCCCAAAGAATTTATTGGAAATAGCCCTGAAGATATTATAAGTGATCCACACACCATAGCGAATAAGTTCAATGATTATTTTGTGAATGTTGGACCAGGAATAGCAAGAAAACTTCCAAGTAGTGAAAGGTCCTTCAAAGATTATTTATCTAATAACAATAAAGAAAGCTTTTTTCTTGAACCAATCACAAAACACGAATTAGAAATTGACATAAGAAATTTAAATGCTAAAAAAAGTCCAGGTTATGATGGCATAAGCTTACAAGTCATCAAGAAAATTGCTAACGAAATCTCTGAACCTCTTTCACACATATTCAACTTAACCTTTCTAAGCGGAACTATTCCAGATAAATTAAAAATAGCTCTAGTTACTCCAATTTATAAAGCAAATGAAAAAAATGAATTCAAAAATTATAGACCAATATCTGTTCTTACTTGTTTTGCAAAATTATTGGAAAAAGTCATGTATAGGAGATTAATTAAATTTATAGAAAAAAGTAAAATATTAAGCAAGCACCAATATGGTTTCAGAGAAAATAGATCTACTGAGCTTGCAGTCATTG
Organism: Paramuricea clavata; assembly: GCA_902702795.2. Taxonomy (NCBI): domain Eukaryota; kingdom Metazoa; phylum Cnidaria; class Anthozoa; order Malacalcyonacea; family Plexauridae; genus Paramuricea; species Paramuricea clavata. The sequence goes on from CACRXK020008233.1 coordinate 18,962, forward strand.
AACTTACCGATAGAATTACTAAAGCGATTGATAAAGGAGAATATACAATAGGTATATTCCTCGATTTGTCAAAAGCATTTGATACTATTAATCACAAGATTCTGGCCCAAAAATTAGAACATTACGGCATACGTGGAGTTACTCAACTATGGTTTGACAATTATTTAACAAACAGAAAACAAATTGTCAAGTACAATCAAACTAGGTCAGAAGAAATGACAATTAAAACAGGTGTCCCACAGGGTTCAATCCTTGGACCTATTTTATTTTTACTTTATATAAATGATATTGAACATAGCAGCAATTTACTTTCGTTTATACTGTTTGCAGATGATACTAATATCTTTTATAGCAACAGCTGTCTTAAATCACTAAATAAGGTCATACAAGAAGAGGTGAATAAAGTTGCAGAATGGTTAAATGCAAATAAAAAAACCAAATATATTATATTCAGATCTACAAACAAGAAATTAAAACAAAATGTAAAAGTTAGCGTAAATAATGTAAACATAGAACATGTCAAATGCACAACCTTTCTTGGTATAACAATTGATGAGTATTTGACTTGGAATAATCATATAACTGAGGTATCCAAGAAAATCACAAGAGCCTCGGGAATAATAGCAAAAATAAGACACTTGATAAACAGAAATTCACTGAAGCTAATTTATTACACATTAGTGTATCCATATCTTATTTATGGCAACTTGATTTGGGGTAATACCTACAAAACCCGAATTCAAAAAATATTGAATATTCAAAAAAAAATTGTGCGTTTGATAACCTTTACTCGGAACATACAGAACCTATATTCAAAGAATTACGCATTTTAGATATTTTCAAAATAAATGATTACCTAACTGCTTTGTTTATGTATCGATACTATTATCTTAAAAATTTACCAGAAGCATTTGAAAATTATTTTATAACAAACAATGAAATTCATAACTACAATACAAGAAATGCAACAAAACTACACAAGTGTTGTAAAAGAACTAATTATGTCATACATACTCTTTCTAACAAAGGGGTTAATCTATGGAATACATTAGATACAAAATTCAAAAGATTAAACTCTTACAATGTCTACAAAAGATTAATCAAACAACATGTTATAGTGAGCTAGATCTTCTTCAACTTATATGCAATGACCACAGATGTACAGCAACCGTTAATTCTATAGCGAAAATTGTGTAATCTTGTAACTGTATATTATGATATAATATCCTTCTTTTGTAAATAGTATATACTTTTAGGTCTTACTTCAATAATTACTCTTCACTGTAAATATATATGCAATTTTTTTTTAAACCTAACTAGTGGCCTATATTAAAAAGCCTGAAAAGGTTTCCAGTAGGTCTCTAGCCCAACACCTTCAAACTACACATAGTATTTGTTACTTATTATTGTACATACACATGGGAAATAATTATATATTGATTGAATAATTATATATTGAAGTCATCTTGACCTCATTTTCAAGTTCAAATTATAACAGAAAACGATTAAATTAATATAGATAGCGTTTACATAATTGCGCAAGCAAACTAATTCGTCATACATGACAGTTGCAATTTTAAACTTAATTAACATAATTAGAATAATTAAACATACAAATTGATAACAAACAATTAAACAAACAATAAAACAACACTAGACGAACAATTATGCTAATATAGAATGTTAAGTAAATAGTTTTGAGAGTATCGAGTCCGATTGTTTGTTTAAACTAGGTTTAAGATCTTTAATATATAACATTTCATAGAGTAAACACTCGAACTTTCCCCGACATTTTCTCAATACCTTAAAGTTTTTCCCGATGTTCTTTGCGTCCTCGCCATGCTGTTGAACCATATGTTCTCCGACAACCGATGACTTGTGTTCCTCAATGCATTGATGTAAGTGTCGGCAAGTGTAACCGGCATAATCTGCGTCGCACAGATCACATTTGAATAAGTAAACAACGCATTGCTGATTCACAAGGGGTGGTTTCGTTTCTGCTGCTGGGAAGTCTGTGGCAATCTCTCTGCATGTGTAGACTGGTTGTATTTGTCTAGCGGTAGTCTTGCTGAGGTTACGCAGCTGTCGCCTCACCGAGTCTGCTGATTTCTGGTCTTTAAATGGTAGCATTACACGTATCACGTTTTCTTTGGTGTTCCTTTCCTCGGCTGGATGATCGTCGCTTTCGCGTTTCTGTTCAGTGTACTTCGTTATGATGTTGTCAAGCAGGGATATAGGATATCTGAGACGAACGAAGGTTT
>CACRXK020008234.1:0-21222 GCA_902702795.2 Paramuricea clavata
CCCCCATGCACCCCTGTTGACCAGAGCCTGGGGGGCGCGCACCCCCCCCCCCCCCTAAATCCACCACTGAACCATGCTATTACTTATTAATTAATAATTTACATAAAAATGTTCGAGACAATTGTAGTTTTAACTAAAGGCGGTTTTCCACTGGGCGAAATTTTTCGACCGAATCGAAATTTCTATTTGTTTCATGAGCTCTCGAGCAGAAATAATTGTAAAAAGACAAAGAGAAATTTCGTTTCGGTCGAAAAATTCCGTTTCGTGGAATCGGGCCTTAAAGGCGGTTTTCCACTAGGCGAAATTTTTCGATCGAACCGAAATTTCTATTGTTTAAATTCAAAGGATTTCTGTTTAGTTCCATCTGAGTGCTTGTAAGACAAAAGAAAATTTCGCCTCGAAAAATTATCCTCTTACAAGCACTCAGATGGAACTAAACAGAAATCGTTTGAATTTGAACAATAGAAATTTCGGTTCGATCGAAAAATTTCGCCTAGTGGAAAACCGCCTTTACGCGTTTATAGCGAACATTCCACTAGCAAAGTTCTCCTGGCTTTGTTATATCACATTATACAACGCTAAGTTAAGGCAAAGGCTTTTCCATTTAAAAAAAGATAAAAGCCATATTTTTCAACCGAAGTCAACTTTCACTTCATGTAGCGCGGCGCCATGTTTGTTTTGTTTTGGTTTAGTTGAAGCAATCTGTGACCGTTAATTCTTTAAACTAATCTGCTTTAAACTGATTGGTTGATTTACTCATCACAATGTTTTTCCACCAATCAGATGAGTTTGTTACAAATTTTTGCACTGTTGTTACAGATTTTGCACTGCTGTTTGGGATTAAATGCACTGAAACCAACCAATCACAGTCGAGTAATATCTTTATGTATATTATATCTGATACAACACTCCTACTCGTGTTTTGAGTAGCTTAAAATACGACTACAAAAGAATACTAATTAGGATGAACAATTATATAATCATACTAATTAGGATGAACAATTATATAAAGAATACTAATGAAGATGAGTTTTATCAGATATAAAGTCACTCCACGTGACATATTATGGCTGACATGATTTACCACAAGGTCTATGAATTATGAATTATTAATGAGTATTTTAATCATATTTACAATAATTACGTCACAACGATTAAGTTAGTGTTGATCTTACAGTTACGATGGGTTAGGATCTTACGGAGATTGTATTTAAACTGGGGTAAGTTGTTAATGTGGAAAGATGAGGCCGTTTTTTATATATCGTCAAATTAAGGAGCAAGTCAGCATTTACTACTGATAAGTATACTAGTATATATTCAATATTCGGAGCCTGTCAGCCCTGCCTGCCACGCAGGCTAATTCAGCAAGTGACTACGAGACTTTCAAACAAATAATTTTCATATCATAAATTTGTTTAAAACAGTCAACCAGGCGATTTTCAAATTAAAATAGACAAAACTAATGGAACTAATTGGTGCTTTTTATTAATGAAGTTTTAATGACGAATCACAGTTGAATCGCGTATTGACAAACAATGCAATGTATTTATCTAATTTCCTATTGAATAAGCTTCCTATGATCGATGATGATGAAACATGAAAGCGAACATGATGAAAGTGAGCCAAAACATATTGAAAAAGATTTATTCAAAAAAGCAGTAATAACAAGGCGTTCTACAATTATAGCTTAAATCCGTCAATAAGAATTATATTATATAACCATGCGCGGTAAGATAATTAATTTTACTGTTATAACACTACACTTTTAATTAACCGATTATAGAATAGACGTTGCTGACCTAATGCCGCCACGCATTCTTAGTTCATATTTGTGCGGATATCTATTGTTCTCAATAGGGTTTTATTTGGGTAAGAATCTAAAAGCAAGGGGAGGGATTTGATATCTCCACAGGGAAAAGCGGGGTTGATGAATAGAATTGAATGCCTAATTAAAAATGCAAGGTATCTAACTCCATAGTGACCCCTTTTGGAGGTCACTATGGAGTTAGATACCTTGAATTTTTAACCAAACTCAAACCCCACATCTCCTTTTCGACTAGAAAACGCTGCACGTCTCTGAGTCGACAAAGAGACAACAGCCGTGTACCTCAAAGCCCGTCAAACTCTACCTTTGGGTAGAATATTTGTCATTCGGTGCACGAGGACTAGCTGAACCGACCATCAAACTTGCTTTGCAAGGAATTTATACAGTAATATCTGCTCTTTCGCTTGTGGGACGCGAAATGATATACTACGCATGCTCAACCACATTAAAGCGTGTTTAATGCGCATGTTCAACCTTATTTCGTCCCACAGCCTCCCAAGGACAATAGAAAATGGTCGGTCTTTCATTGAAATTCAAGCCTCGGTGCTGCACGCCTCGGTCTTGAATTTCAATGAAAGACCTCCCATTTGGTTTTTATCCTACAAATAAAACCCTGTTGAGAACAACTTGAGAATTTCTGCTTCGACAAACCCGTACAAATCTTCGTTAGCTCTTCTCGGTTGTATGAGCTATTTCAAACATATTTCATCGTAATTGTGGGATTTGTGGTTGGTGAACGAATATTTAATCACTTCTCATTGATAATATACAGTAGTGCGACACGAGAATTGATGCATATCAAAATAGCCCTGTTTGTTTTTATTACAACCATGGTAATTCAAACTCATTTAAAGAACAATACATATCATAAAGTAAATTTCATTGTGGGTCAATCCTTACAAATATGAACTAAGTTAGTTAGATACCTCAAACGTCGGCTCTTAGTCAGATAAATCCCTCGGGGCCTACGGCCCCTCGGGTTTGTATCTGACTAAGAGCCTCCGTTTTCGGTATCTAACTCTTACATAATCTATTAAATAATGGCTTCTTGCCAATACATTACACACGTGAAAATTTACGAATTATTAGCACAATGATATATAGATAAAATGGTATTAATATCAGATTAGAATCGGTATCCTATACCATCAAGTCACGAACATCAATCGTTTTAATCGCTGTCCGTCGGTATACATAATCTAATCACGATGTTCGATGCCGATGGGAATCGTTTGATTTTCTTGTTGATGCATGAGCACAAAAAGAAATCAAACTCTTCCAATTAATGTGAAGATGGAATAGATTTTCCCTAAAAGGCTTCAAAATATATGTACAAAGTCAGTTTTATAACAACCTGTAGTATAAGTTTGCAAATAACCTGTGAGATCTTTATCTTGTATTTCTACAATCTCGCAATTGTGTTTTTTTTCGAAAACCAGTACGCCTTGTCCCAAACAAATCTTAGAAATGCATGCTTGAACCTTTTAAATTACTCTGTAAACATCGTCGATCAAGATATTGTCCTGAAATTTTTTCTGTGTAGGTGTAATGTTCTCAGGTGAATATGATGCTTGTGATGTTACTCTGAGTGTATATCCACACGGGGCAAGCTTGAAAAATATGCCTGGCTACGGTGGGAATCGAACCTACGGCCTTTGGAGGTCAGTTGGAAGAGCATTGGGCTAGTATTCCAAAGGTCGTAGGTTCGATTCCCACCGTGGCCAGGCATATTTTTCAAGCTTGCCCGGTGTGGATATACACTCGGAGTAACATCACAAGCATCATTGTCCTGAAAATCGGCCAAAGTCTTTGTTCCACCTTTTCGTTCATGTTTTATTTTATACCAACTTGTACACAGAAAAAATAGATTTGGGGCATAATGAGGCAATCATGCACTCAATGACATCCTCTTATCAAATCGGCCAACCGTAACTGTCTAACTTATGTATGTCGTGAACATTATATGTATAAATGTAATATTAGCCAAAATATTTCTTTTTAAACCGTTAACGTTCTCTGAAGAAGAGACCAATGGCTTTGCTTTCGTTGCACGTCTGAAACTATTAATTGGGAATGTATGTCTGAAAAGTATCTTTTACGGCCATTATTACAGCATGTCATAATAACCCACAATAAGAAACGATCCAAAATATGTTCGATTGTATACGATTTTCCGAACAAGAGGCTGCATTCATGTTGGCAGGTGGATATGCAAAACTCCATTAAAACTCTAGAAAAAGACTAGTATTGTAGTATAGTTTACAAACAGACTGAAAAGTAGAGATACATTTGTGCAACTGAAAGTCTATAATAACCCTCACGCGTGGCTTTGTTTTTCATCCGTTTTTGAAAACCTGCCGAATGACAAATAATAAAAAAACTTACTAACTTTGACCGTTCAGGGCCGGCTGTATACGCGGAAATACCTCGCTATCGCTCGGTCAATTCAACAATACCTCGATTTGATATTTTCCCGTACTATCCTCACTCTCAGTCAGTAAGTTAATATACTGAATGAGAATTTGTCTAAAGAAACAAATTAAATAAGTACTTTATTTCTGACCGTTGAGTATCTAAACACATACTTTTATTGTTATGTTTTAGTAAAACCGTTCCTAGCCATTTATCGCTTCTTCTAAAAATATTAACTCAAGTTTAAACGCAGATATTTCGGCCATTATTTCATCATGGAAATGTTTACAGCTGCATAGCTATATCGAAATTAAGTCAGACAGTACTGAATTCAATACTATTTCTTCGAGTGAAATAGTTTCTTTCAAAGTATTAAAATAATGCATACATGCATGTTGGGAAACTTCTATTGCCATCAACACATTGATTTTATGGATCTGGTAATTTGGTTGGATAGATTGGGGCTGCATTAGGGCCGATATCTGGATCTCCATTCTCTTCAATTGGTGTCTGAACCAACCTGTTACCGTGGATAAGCAGTTCTTTCATGATTGCTACTGTATCGCCAAACAAGAACGTGTTTCCGTCAAAAACATTTTGCAATTTTTCCAACATTTTCCAATATGTTTTGCTGAATGATTTTGCTACATATTGAGTTCGAGTGCCGTTCTTGTACATTGACATCATAGGATTGTCCACGATGGGCCAGACACCGTCTTCATCGAAAGGCAGTGATCTTCCTATGTACGCAAAAGTATCTGCATTCTCCCCTACACATTCCTTCAGAAAAAAAGCACACGAGTATAAATCAAAATTAGAATAAAGTAAAGATATAATTTGACTCATGGCGAGGAAAGCCGAACTGAATAAAATACTTTTTACAACTTAAAAATGTCGACCATATTGTGTCACGTGAATGGTTTTATACCTGGTAACACTACTCACTAGTAAACGTTTAGCTCTAGAAACACTATGTCTATAGAACGATAACTCTTTTGATCGAGTCCTGTGATTAGCTGAAGCCAAGTTAAACATTAATTGCAGATAAAAGCGTAAACCGCGCAAGTATAAATATGCTTTCAAAAGGCAAGGGAAAATAATGAGTGGAAAAAAGTTGAGCAACCATTCGTGTTTGAAGTCTTCAATTAGCCTTTCTCACGCCGCCATTTCTGGGTAGCAACCTTTTTAGAACAGAGCGGATAGTAAGCATGCGTGAAAATTAAAATTTCTATAACTTCTACAGGGTGTATCAAAATAAACGCAATTCATCTTTTGTGCTTAATAACTTTCGAAATACTATTTCTAGTTAAACGCTTTTAGACTTACTTCAAAGCCTGTTCTTTTCTCTTTCAAACAAACTATTATCCTTGTCTCCAATGCTAGTAATAATTGCACAGGAAAAGATTTAGTAAAACCTATCATTTTAGTTGCTGTTTAATTATGCAAGTTTACTATGTTATTGTTTAGTCGGTTTAAATGTTAGAATTTTCTTCTTTAAACTTTAATGTTGTCGTCACTACATCTGGAAAACCACGTAAGAACAAATTAAAAGTATTTTAAAAGAGACCAGGTTGTTTGAAAATCCTAAACGAATGCTAAAATCGTCAAAACATTCTGGTGTCTGAGCCAGAGTGTCATCGAATTGCGATGTAATGTAAACAGAAATTATAGCAAGTTGATGTCAGTCAGCTTAGATGGTCCAAGCCAAAATTATATCGCATTTGAAGTTTCAAACTGAGTTAAAAATAGTGGAAGAAAAGCCGTAATTATACTTATTGTTACAATCCATTTAATAAAATGCAACATTTTTGTTTTAATGAAAAAATCAGTTATTTTCATGAGAACGATTTGTTATTCCATCTCAATTTTTTTAATCTCCAATCGCAATAACGTAAAGTATTATTACCCGCGAACCAATGAGTCAAATTTAAGAAACAACTCACTGTTAGAAAGCTGAATGGCTACGCTTTAAAATGAATGTAAACTTTAACGTTTTCGTCTATTATTTGTTTAGCAATTTACATTTCAGTCGAGGATTGCGCTTTTTTTTATACACCCTGTATAACTATAGTTGTAAGTATAATCATTATAAATTGATTTACAGTTAAATATTTGAAAAATTATTTTCACATCGCCTAGATTTTTCACGTTGTTTATAAAATAGTACCCAAAAATGGCTGGATAGTTTTCACTGTTCTTCACTTAACAAATACAGCAAATGGTACAGACGTAACTGTATTGTTGTACACGAAAAAGTGGCAATTGTATTATATGTAATTTTCGACAACATTTCGGTCATTTCGACATCGACGGTTCCAAAACTTATATATTTAATATTTTATAGTGAAGTCCAAGTAGTCCAAGTAATTAGTGAATTTTATCATCGCTGTAAATGCTTTAGAACGTGAGAAAATGCATGTAATTTCAACACCCACAAAATATTTCAGCGGAAACACAGTGACAAAAAACAACTATTTAATTGATTTAAAGACCTACGTTATCAAAACCAGTAGATTTAACCTAGAAAAATAAAGAGAATATCTTAGTTTAGTATTATTATATGAGTGATTATAAAAAATTCGCAACGCTGATTGGTTGCGTTACCACGGATTGCCAGTGTTATAATGCGATAATCATCTAATGCGTTAACTTTCTTTCAAATGGCGGCAACTCGTTTTGAAAATTTAGCGAAGAAATAAACAGTTTTAAATTAAAGAGACTTTTTTTAAATCATCTGTGTAACTACATTAAAATAATTCTTTACCTCAGGCTCGGTAAATAATTGTTAAATAGATGCAAATGAAAAATTAAAACATAAATATTTCAACTTTGATCAAACGACTATTATCTGTCTATTTTTTAACAATTATTGGATGAGGTTTTTGTGATATGTGGAATTATCAAGGCCAAGACCTTGATAATTTTGCATATTGTAAAAACTGTATTCAATAATTGTTTTATTATGCATTTGTTTGTGTTAAATAGATACCGCTTGCTAATCATCGCAGGCTCATTTGCAGATAACTCAGTTATCTGCTAGCAGATAACTGAATCAGTTTGTGTAGGTTGCGTGATTGTGCGCGGATTTAACTGTAAGCTCTTAGGGGCGGACCATTAGAAAAGTGATGAGGGGGGGGGGGGAAACAAAAAAAATTCGTGCAAGGCAAATTAACTTTAAAAAAAATTCCTGCATGATCAAATTCGAGGAAAAAAAATTCCTGCAGAGCGCAATGAAAAATATAATTAAATCATTGTTGGCGAGATTGTTCATTGTTGGAAAACAGGGCCAAGCTTTATTTTATTCTGGACTTGCAATCTGCGATGTTAGTCATCTTTCAACAAAAGTAGGTCGTTTAATATCTTCTATAGACGTCTATAGAAGATTATAGAATGGTGGGCCATGTAGCCGCAAATTCAATTGCGGTGCCTTTGGCTTTGCATCATTTGGAATGGTATATAAGAATTGGACGGCTTCATGTAATCATGTATGTCTTTTAATCAGAGTCAGACACAGGTATTAAACTGACTCGCACAGAGATACTACTGAAATCGTAAATTCGTAAAATAAATTGGAACTTGAACTTGAAAACGTATTTTGTATAAAATATGTGTTTTTAATAAAAAGTCTGGTATTGGGGTTTGGCTTTGGGTGAATGGGTGGGGCTAGGTCTGAGGAAAATGAGAGATCTTTGTCTTTTGACTCCATGGCTGTATTAAAATATATAATAGTTTTCTACAACTTTTCAAAAGTAATTGTTCAAGGAATTTAATCACATTATTTATTGAAAGAACAGAAAATAGTTAGTCTTTTTCTTAATATAAACATGAAAACTGTATAGATCGTACACAATATCAACAAAAACATTTGAAATTATAAAATATAGTTTAGGGGCCGTTCACAAAATAGGTGACGCTATTTTAGTCAATTTTTCAGACCCCCTACCCCTATGTGACGTTGTGTGACGACTGCCAAAATACCCCCTCAAAAATTACCTATTATGGCACATATTCCTATTCACACGACTGTCAAATTGTTAATACGCGAACAACAAATCTCTTGCTGCCTGTATTAGTAAAACTCGATAAATCTAAAATGCCATCATGCATGCATGAATTTAGTTAGATGCCGGAATTTAGTATAGATGCCGGAATTTAGTATAGATGCCGGAATCAGACTTTTCGAGAAATTGCCAACATTTCAGACTCAGTTGTATAACAAATGTTCACATTTTTATTTGAGTGTTTTCCTTCATTCAATACGTTACTTGTGCTTTGTTAAGAAAACTTCTAGTTTCATGGAAAAAAAAATTCGTGCAAATAATTTGGTGCCAAAAAAAAATTCCTGCAACGCCAAAGCAGTCGAAAAAAATATCGTGCATGCAAGAAAAGTCCCCCCCCCCATCACTTTTCTAATGGTCCGCCCCTTAGCCATTGCTTTTACCAACTACAATGTATAGTAAAAGCAGTTATTGGCAGCTTTCTCGGCTTGTGGTGCATTTATTTATTACAAGTAATAATATGGTTTCGGATCCAATTTGGGAAAAAAGCGTGCAAGAGTATATTTTTTAAAGACTATTGAAATAGCTCGAGTCCGAAGGATGAGTGCAATTTGAAGTTTTAGTGACAGAATCACGGGTGCTTGTTTTCCCAAATTGCATTTCCTATTATTATTCTTTCCACCACTTTCCTGCCAGCATAGGCGGTGCGTTGGGGACATCGAGGCACACAACGGCAAGGTAGCAGCCCATTATAGGGGGGAAATTAGCCTTCGTTTACACTATACCAGATTGCTATCGGAGCGGGTCAAATTTTGCAGGTATTGAAAGGCTGTGAAGATTTTTAAACTCAGAGACCCAAATAAACATGCTAATCCTGTCATTTGCAACTATCATTTGCAACTATCATTTGTAACTATCATTTGCAACTATCATTTGCATTGCTCCTTAACGGCAAAAGAGATGTTGTGACGAGCAATCCGGTGTCTTGGAATTTTACCCCCTCCCCCTACAATTTTGCCCTCCAGGGGGAGAAGTTCCTAGTAATATCGCCCTCCTGGGAGGCGAAATTCTTAGGAAATTCGCCGCCCTTTAGAACTGACTTCACCTTTCCTTTAGGATTTTCGTCCTCCGTTAAACATTTCGCCCTTCCTAACAGTTGCATGGGATAATTATTACATGGCTTTTAGTCATTTGAAATCAGTATCAATTGTTAAGAATACAAATTTACAATTACATGTATCGAAAAGGCTTATGCAGTAGATCAATAGGACTTATGACCCTTCACAGCACACCATGCACATTGTGCAATTTCAGTGTTAATCCTTAAACTCATGATCACCGTGGTGGTTATTGTAATTATTGGTATTGCCAAAACTTGTTTTTTTTAACTGATACAGCAGGCCTGCATGCATAAACTAAATGTTTTTATAATCAGACCGTTTAATTTCATTATAAAAAGCACTAAAATTTACGTAATTGAAAATAATTGAATTGGTTAGCCAGATAATTCTTATATATAGATCATGTTCAATGGTATTTCGTACTATGCCACCACATAAGCTAAGGCTAAGCTATAAACTTACTTTCGTGTATATAGAAGAAATACGTTTAGTTTCATTGTTATTATTAACAGTAGTCAGTAACACATTTGCCTGTCTATGTAATATTTTGTCTCTAATAAATAAATCACATTTTTCAACACTCTTTCCAACTTGCAATCGTTTTGTTTTGAGATCAAAAATTCAAAATTTATATGGGGGGGAGAACTTCCTAAGGGGGGGGGATATTCCTAGTTATTTGCCCCCCTCTCAAAACGGGGCCCGATACTGATTCCTAGGATATTCGCATCCCGGGGGCGATATTCCTAGGAATATCGGCCCCCTTTTGACAGGGGGCGAATCTCCTGGGGGGGGGGCGAAATTCTTGTGACACCGGTATAGTGTAAACCGGGCCTTAATATTAATATTAAAAGTATGATTTAAATTGCACTGCATGCTCTTAACCAACTAGAATCAAGTAATTTTTCATGCATATTATTTGATATGTATAACTGAGTTTGGACCCATGTTGTGTTATTAACTTGTATTTATACATATTGCCTTGCATTTTTGAATGTGAATTTGCTCATTTGTCATAATCTTCAAGTTTTGCAATTGTCTACAATCAATCAGTCTTTTAATCGTCTTAAAACAAAAGGTACATATCTTAAATTTACAATAATTACTATTCTACAGTTATATTTAAAAATGAGTCTATTTACAAAGATGTTTTTAAATCTATTTGTGTTAATCTTAGGATGAATACTACTCTGCTTTCTAAGGTGGTAATAGGTTGGGTTTTTTTCTCAGGTAAAATCTTATTCAATTCAGAGGGGGTGGGCAGGGGGGGGGGCAAAATTGGTATAGTGGGAGACATAACGTCGTTTAAAACATCTATCTAAAAAAAGTTTGTACTATAGTCAGGTCCGAATCTGACGCACCATATACTGAAAGACCATAGGTAAGAACAGGTAAAACCAAGCTATTAAAAAGCTTATCTATTTCTTCCTGACAAACACCTTCTTTACGCAAAGATCTTATAACATACAAGCATCTATTTGCTTTGAGTAGTTTAGCTTTTATATGTAAACTATATTCACAATTTTCTTGAAGTGTCATTCCTAGAACGGAAAGATCTGCGCATTGCGGAATATGAAAACCGGTGAGATGACTTGATTAAATCCTTTCTTTCAGAATATCAGTTCTTTGCATTTTTCTGGATTACAGTTCATATCGTTACTCTGAGACCAAATTAAAAAATGACCCACCAAATCAGTTTGACATTCTTTATTTTTCAACACTGGAACAATTGTGTTGGAAAAGAGCAGGTCTGCCATCCAAATCTAATTCCAAATCATTCATGAAAACATTGTACAGATACGGTCCGCTCACGATTCCCTGGGTTGTGCTCTTGTTCACGAATTTCCATTCTCCATGGAAATTATTGTAAACAACTCGTTGTTGTTGTTTTTTTCAGAAAACTCAAATACCAATTAATGATAATAAACTTTTTATTAACCTCGCTTGCTCGGTATGTACAGAGAAATATCGGACCGAGGTCTTTTTTGTACAGACCGAGGCCGTAGGGCGAGGTTTGTACAAAAAGACTGAGGTCCGATATTTCTCTGTACATGCCGAGCAAGCGAGGTTAATAAAAAGTTTATTATATGGCATTTATTTATAAGCATCACATTTATACTTGAAACAAACACGAAATGCATGATTGGAGATGCATATCAGTAGCGTGGTACACATTTGGTCGAAGAAAACAAAAAATAGCAATGTATTCGTTCATTTCCACTAAAAACGATTCGCAGATATCTTATTAATAACAAATTGAATTATAATTTTCAATATATTAGTTTTGATGTTTTATTATAAAATGCATGCGTTTGTTACCGCCGGTCCATTACGGGGAAATAATGGACCGTTGAATGTGCTTCTCAGCCAATCACAGTCTGCCATTTCACCGGAAGTGATACTTGCCATATTATAAATGTATTTAACAGTAAACGTTTGAGTTTAAAGGACAGGAGTTCATGTCTTACACTGTCGAATGCTTTGCTAAAGTCCATCGTGAAAAATCCAACGGCTTTGCAGTTTGGATTGTCCAAATACCTATAAATCTCGTGTTGCATACTCAACAGTGCATCTTCACAGCTTCTTCCTAGCTTTCCGATAAGCAAACTGGGTAGAACTTAAAGATTGTTCAACAATATCACAAGTATGTATGTTATACACAGATTCTCAAAAGCACGTGCAACCGCTGGTGTATAATGTTAATTCTGTCGATATTCAGTCTAGTCTTTAATTTTGGAATGCTAACTTTTAGCCTGCGTGGCAGGCCCATTGCATGAACATGGGCCTGCAACAATCTCAAGGAAATTTGGTATTTCGGGGCCGTGAGCGGACTCAAAAGTTCTATTGGCTAGAATAATAATATATGCCAAAATACGCATAAATTATATAGAACCGTCTGTGGCGCAATGTTTAATGTTTATATTATACGCTTTCAATAAAAGCGTGTAGTTTTTGAAAGAGTATTGTGAATTTGGGTTTTAAACTAAAAACTGAACAGCTGCAAATCGTTGAGACGTTTTGGCAGATTTTCTCTTTGGATATCTGCCTTGACAAGTCGAAGAGCATGGATGCAAACCCATGCACGTGTTGGTATTTCTCTAAATAATACAGTAATACCCGATCAATTTGAAATATACGGATTGACAAATTATGTATCCTATTAAAGTTTGGAATACATATGTTGCTTTATGTATTTATGAAACTTACTACTCGATCTACAAAGGTTGCTTTTATGTTATTATGAGTTTTACAGCAGACTACAAACTACAGTGCAAACCTCGGTTGGCCAAATAACCTCTCATGGGAGTTTTGTTTCAACCTCGATCCCAGGGTCTTTCTTAGAATGGTGCGAAGAGGTTGGTTTTGTTTATTTGTTTTTTTACTTTTTTGTGATATGCATTGTGCTGTATGTTTTGCGTGCGAAGGACGAAGAATCATTGTCCTTCTGTTCAGGCAACACATGCTGTGCTTTTGTCCTTCACATGGAAAACATGCACATTCCGGTTATATAGAATAGCTTTTGGTGAACTATATTCAATTTCAAACTTATCGTGTTTAGCACGGCAATCATTTTTATTGTTTACAGAATTGCCTTCACAACTTACAGTATTTGACACAGATTATATTTTTGAGTATTGTGGCCCAATGGCAATGCACCCTACTTTATTATTTTAATGTCTCATATACCAGTCGATTTTGCTTGTCAAGGGGAGAGTGCTGGCGCTCTCAAATTCCTTAGGTTTGTATTGCAGGTAGGTGGCTCAGTTTTGAAGTTTTTGACCCCAGTTCAGGATTTTATCGAACCAGACACATGAAGTACTAAAATGCGGTGCCCTACAAATAAAATTTCCGGCGTTTCCGCCTACAGTACAAGTAAACTTATATTTAGTACGCTACATTCTTCTTTCGGCCGCCAGTTGGTCCGTATATGCTAGGATTAAACTGCGCTTTAAAACGTTCAACATAAAAATACTATCAACATGAAGAGAGAAGTGGGGCGAATCCACTGGTATACGGCCGAAAAAGAGAAAACTAACGATACCAAAGTTATCAGGATCAAACGTACTGCATTTTTTATAATTAGTTGAATAATTTTGAACGATTTGTCAACAAATACAATTTCGCTTGGCTTTCAAAGACAAAGGCCATAATTTCCATAAATCGCTAGAATACTGTTGTTTAGTATTAATACATTTGATATCCGTAAGTACAATTTCTTACGCTGAATCGAACGGTGGTATTTTTATCCTTATTGCACCATTAGGCATTACAATTTTTTGGGCAGTCGGGCAATAAACGTACTGCGAGTGATTTGTCATCAATACGTACTGCGAGCGATTTGTCAACAATACAATTTCGTTTGAATTTCAAAGGCCATATATCGCTAGAGTACTGTTGTTTAGTATTACATTTGCCTGATCCGTAAAAACGCTTTCTTACGCTGAATCGAACGATTGTATTTTTTATCCTTATCGGCGCCATTAGGCATTACAATATCATATTTCACACTACAGTTTTCACGTTCCACAGCTAACTATTAGGGACTGTTGTTGCATAAATCAGTTTTATATTGATATGACACCAATATGCTTCTCATGAAGTAGTTATCTATTAAAACTACGTTGTGTAGGTTAAGTTATAACCTTTTACCTTGCAATTGTCTTTGGCTCGTTTATAATCAGATTCAGTATATTATAATCGTGCACGGGCATTCAAAGATCCAAATTTCGGATTTGCAGAGTCGTGCACCAAGAAAAATGCATTAACTAAACTAGCAAAAATGCCCAGAGTTAGACACAATGCAAAATCCATAGAACAATTAGGTACAATTGCCCACTCCACGAAAGGCCGCCATATTGAAAAGGATAAATTGGGTTTATTAGGCAGCTCATTAATATTCTATTTGGTGGCTATCGACGATCGGAGATTGATGCCGAAACCTATACAGTCTATACTCGCCTGGGCAATCGCCTGGGCACAAGTGCCCCAGCGAGTAATTAGTGGACGGTGATCAAATTTCCTTGCGATTGTTGCAGGCTTTTATTTACCCATTGAGCCTGCCACGCAGGCTAGTCAACTTTGGATAACGGATTAAAGTTTTCTCTTTTCCACTTTTCCACGATTTTTCTATGTTCACTGACCAATAACTTTCATCCTGGTTTAAATTTTCCAAATATTTAGAAGCGCTATAACATTTTGAGTTATTTGGTCTACATATCTTTTAAAATTGATTGGCTGTTTTATTAATTTTCAAAAATAGGTACGCAGTGCGTACATGTGGCTAACCTTAACTTTGGGAGAGAAAATTAGAATTCATATCACAACACAGCCCAATGTCTGTATTGTGTTGAATTTAAAAAATTAGGCGATATCGTGAATATTTAAGAATTATAAAACATATTTCTGCGTTGATATAGTTATATAAAGACTATAATGAGACAGTCTTGTGGAAACACAACGCCTGAAGCTAAGGGCGAGTGTTTTCACATAATTTTGAGTTTTTCCAACTTCCACGAGTGTTTATATCAACTCAATATCAGTACGGAAAGATGTTTTATATATTATATATATAGCACTAGGAAATAAGAAAGGAGAAAATAATTATTAAATTAAATTCAAGAGCGGCTGGAACTTTCCGTGTTGACATGGAGTTAATTATAGCAACACGGCTCTTAGCCAATCAGCATTCAGAATTTACACATGTTGCATAATAATTGAATACAATATATATCGATGAAAGGTCGATCGCTAAAATCGGGCATAAAAGTTGGCAAAGTCGGGCATAAAATACGGGGTAGGGGAATAAATTTAATTTAAAAAGAGCAAACCTATATAGTACTACAGCCTACAGGTCTGACAACACAGGAAGAGAAAACTATTGATTATACGCAGGGGCGGCGCTAACCCTCTTCGAGTGGGGGGGTGTGAGTGATCTTTTGCCGACTGTTGTTTGGTAATTTTGCCGAGTCATTAGCCTATAGTAAATGTGCATGTTTAAATGCTCTTTATTACCCTCTAAATAAGCCGGTTTTCCACTAGCGAATTTTTCCGCGCGAAGCGACCTTTTTCCTTTGTCGGCATCCATTTTGAAGCCCTCGAAAACCGTCAAAATTGAGGTCGTCAAAATTGAGGTCAGCAAAAAAGGGCCGACCTAAATCTGACCTATATATGTCGGCACGTCTCGGCATTTCTTAAAATCTGTTTCACGTCTTGGAGCAGTATTCATCACGCATTTACGAAGCATTGAAATCGGAATATAATTGGAACGTTACCTCCAGCCGGAAAATTCGAAAGTTGAAGCCAAATTTTAACTCCAGACGCGCGAAATTTGATCTTCAGACACCTAACGTATATTACAAACTACGAATCGAATTCTATAATCGCTGACTTTTTAACAGCTATCAGCACCAAAAAAATTCTTACTTTCGTTGAATTAAGGTCGGCAAAAATCTGCCGACCTTGGAATGCCGACCTCGTTTTCGAGGACTGATTTTGCCACGTCTTGCTGACGTAATAAGTGATACCGACAAAGGAAAAGGTAGCTTCGTGCGAAAAAATTCGCTAGTGGAAAACCGACCGCTTTATTGCCTCTTTTAGAGAACAGTATAATAAGCAACAACTGAACAACAACAACCAAACAAATTTAAGGTGGCTCGATATAGTTATCACAAAAACCCTGCTTAAGAATCGCGAACTCAAAACCGAGTGACCATTTTTACGCGCAGGTCGCGGAAACTGATTACGGAGCTTTAGATTTGACTATGAGTACGACTACGAGTACGAGATTTGATCGCGTGCTAGGAAATTACCGTAGTCGTTTTCATTTTCACTCAAATGTTGTTTTTATAGCAGTAAACCAACAACGAGAGAAAAAGTTTCATAAACTAAATCTTCTGCAGACTAAAATCCCCTACAAAACGTGAAAATAACTCATAACATTAAAAACAGGCCAGATATTTAGTATTAATATATTATTTGCGCCGGATAAACGCTATATAAATGCTAGACATTATTTTTGGAAAACAAAAAAAAAGTCAACTTTCTTTGTTTTTTTGAAAAGTCGTCGTGAGGACTACGAGATTTATCCGCAAGTTCGTTCTCAGATGGGCGACGGCTACGACTTTTTCGCATCAGTACGGGATGGCGTAAGCATACAGCATGAGTTTTCGCTTGACGAATCTCGTACTCGTAGTCGTACTCGTAGTCAAATCTAAAGCTCCCTAATAACAAAATGAAAGAACTTCCAAAATGACCTGACGTGAGCAGTTGCTCGCGCCATATCACGCCATTGCGCATGTTCTGTAGTGTTTTATGTCAATTGCTGACGTCATTAGAATTTTCCATTTTAGAAAAACAATGCGCTATATCTCTTTATTTTGTCTGGTGACCTATGTTCAAATTTTGCATGCTGTATTGCACCGCTAAAAACTTTCATTTTACAAAAAATAAAAAAATTCTGTAATGCCAAAAATATTTTACCGAAGAGTACGACATTTTCGCATTTTCCAAAAAAATGGCATTACAGAATTTTTTATATTTTGCTAATTGTTAGCTTTTCGTCCAAGTAAAATAATGCAAGAAAAAAACTTTGGGGTCACCATGCTTCTTTTCCAACAAAACGAGACGATAGGCAATTTTGGAGTGAATTTCGTACACGTATGTCGTCATAGCAACGAACTATCTGTTACTAAAACTAATAAAATTTGAAAGTAGAGATATCAAAATATGTAAAAACCTCAATATTTGCTGAATAAATCCTAAAAATGCGTAGTTGGAACATGTCAAAGTGTTGAACACCTGAATTTTAAAAAACTGTATCAAGCCACCTTAGAAAGAATTTGCATTGCTGCATGTGTGGTTTCTTTGATGCATGCTAGTCGTGATATTCGGTTTGAATTCAATTATTCAGGAAGTCAATTTTGGTTTCTTCATGAGTGGTTATCTTTAGCCAATCCAGTTTTGCCGACTGAGATAATAATTTGCCGATTTGCTGACGAGTGGGGGGGGGGGGTGTTTCACCCTCCCCCACACCCACACCCCCGTAGCGCCGCCCCTGATTATACGGTATCACCTATCAATGTAATTCATTGATATCGAAGGATCGGAACTGTAGATCCGTTCCGAAATATCACATACACGAACCGACCTGACCGCGTAGCTCAGTTGGCAGAGGTTTGGGCTAGTATTCCAAAGGTCGTAAGTTCGATTTCCACCGTGGTCAGGCATATTGTTCAAGCTTGCCCGGTGTGGATATACACTCAGAGTAACATCACGCACAAGCTTCATATTCACCTAAGTACATAATGCGTGTATCAGCGGCTTCCCCCTGGGGTCGACCCCCGGGGATCTCACGGAGACCCAGAGGCATTTGCTAAGTATTTGTGTCCCTTTGGAGTGGAGGAAAGGTCAAATTTGGTTCTCACCCTAAAACCCACGGGAAAGTACCCCTGGGATTTGATAGGAAACTCCCAGATGTGGGCATGTGACTTCCTCGCAACGCGCGCAGCAGTATGCAAATTAAACAACTCCAAGCCAGTGTTTTTAACGCAAAAAATACATAGCGCAAAAAATACATAATAATTCAACAAAAAACAATATAAACAATGATTTATTAAACAAGTCATTGTTTATATTGTTTTTTGGGATTATTAATAGTCAACAAATGAGAGCTTATAATAGTTTTGTTTGTGGAAACACCACGTAAATTTATTACTGCAAAGCTTTCGATCCGTAAGCCCGGATCTTCATCAGTGCAATAATATTATTATTAGCACTGATGAAAATCATATTATTAGCACTGATGAAGATCCGGGCTTACGGATCGAAAGCTTTGCAGTAATAAATTTACGTGGTGTTTCCACAAACAAAACTATTATATATTTTATCGCCATGCAATGACTAACATGCTTTGACTGGGTAAGAGGACCAATCCCCCAGGGTTCCCGGGGGTCGACCCGCTGATACACGCATAACACCAACACAGAAAAAATCTTAATACCCATATTACTGTAATAGTATACAGCTATTTCGATTAAGGCTGTCCACGAGCAAAGCGGAAAAGTTGAATACGAGCGCGAAAGGCTGCTGGGAATCGCTTTGAAAATTCATTAAATTGTTATATCCGATACAACACAGCCGCTCATGTTATAAATAGTACTTATAAAATATTCTTTTTAACCTTAATTGAATGTCAAATAATCACTTCAGTCAATAGTTGCTTAGTGGTGAATTCAATATCAAAGTTTGACTTCTTAAATATGAATAGAGTGTACAATTAGTCACCAATTCAAAAGCCAGTATAGGTTTAATTTGTAACCTCCCCCCCCCAACCGGGGAGGGGCGGGGATTTTGACTGACTTAGAGGGGTAGTAAAAGAGCGAAAATGTCCCCGCCCCTGGTGAAAGGGTAATTAATCAATGTCCCCGCATGTCTCTCAACCCCGGGAAAATAGTTTTGTATATTTCATAGATCAGCAATAGAAAATCAAATTCATTGTATTTAGACTTTTCTTGTAAAGAAAACTAAAACAGCAACACAGGATATATATGTTAACCACTGAATTCATTCCCCAGCTTTCTTCCCCGCATCGTCTACCGAAAGAGAAAATGTTGTCCAAGTCCCCCATCATCGGGGACACATTTACAATCAAAACTGACCACTTTCCCCGCTAAATCCCCGCCCCCTCCCCGGTTGGGGGGGATTTACATTGACTGGTGCATAATTAATACACTTTCAAATATAAATAATATTGCTGTTTAGTATTAACATTACCTAAATGTGAATATGCCAACCAAAATAACAATGTTTTCACCTTCATCTTTAATGTTTTGTCGACAATTGGTTTATCTTTATCTCCATTGTTTTGTTGTGATGAAATATTGAACAAATAAATTTGGTATTATACCAAATTTCCAAAACACAATGAATCGGGAAATGATCGATGTTTATTTGTTTATAGGCCTGATCGCAGGTTACCTCATGTCATGAACGACAGTTTCCGAAGTTGACGACAATTTCCGTCACATCTTGACATCTTTCGTTTAGCTTTACATAGTGGCTAGCCCGCGAACGGGCTAGCTGCAAAAACTGAAAAATCGCGCAACCTGATACTCAGGGTTTTTACTTCCGCTATACCCCCCAAAACCCCGAGTATCAAGTTGAAAGATCGCGCTGCATTCTCGAATCGCGTCCGGTGTGTCTCGGCCTTTAGTTTTATGACAATATCTAAACCCCACTATTCCGTAAACATCAGGACAATCGGTTCATCAACTGCCTAAAATATACAAGAAAACTTCCCAACGTTACGACTTACCTCACTTTTAAAGGGCCTTCGTCAGGAGAGTTCAATGAAACAATATCCTATTCTTCTGTGTTGGTGTAATGCACTCAGGTGAATATGATGCTTGCGATGCCTTACTCTGAGACTCTGAGAGTATATCCACACCGGCAAGCTTGAAAAATATGCCTGTCCACGGTGTGAATCGAACCTACGACCTTTGGAATACTAGCCCAATGCTCTGCCAACTGAGTGGGCTAGTATTCCAAAGGTCGTAGGTTTGATTCACACCGTGGACAAGCATATTTTTCAAGCTTGCCCGGTGTGGATACACACTCAGAGTAACATCATAAGCATAATATCCTATTATCTCTTGTATATTTTAGGCAGTTGATAAACCGATTGTCCTGTTGTTATTTGAAGAAGCTGCCAAGCTGATTGTCTTGGATTGCAATATTCCGTGTTTTTCATATTCTGTTACCACTGGCACGGCTCCCAGCAGCAATTAATTGTTACGGGTATCTCATAAATTATTATATAAACACATGCATTACCCAGTGGGCATACGACGTCGTTTCGACGTTGAATTTAGGTTGAAATAGCGTCACGACGTCGATCAACCTAAATTCAACGTCATATCAACGTTGCTAATATCGACGTCGATAATAAGACGTTATTCTGACGTCGATTTGCCGACCTAATATCTACGTCGATGAAAAAGACGTTATTCTGACGTTGATTTTCCGACCTAATCTCGACGTCGAAAATGAGACGTCATCCTGACGTCTATTTGCCAACCTAATATCGACGTCGATAAAAAAGACGTTATTCTGACGTTGATTTTTCGACCTAATCTCGACGTCGAAAATAAGACGTTATTCTGACGTCTATTTGCCGACCTAATATCGACGTCGATGAAAAAGACGTTATTCTGACGTTGATTTTTCGACCTAATCTCGACGTCGAAAATAAGACGTTATTCTGACGTCTATTTGCCGACCTAATATCGACGTCGATGAAAAAGACGTTATTCTGACGTTGATTTTTCGACCTAATCTCGACGTCGAAAATAAGACGTTATTCTGACGTCTATTTGCCGACCTAATATCGACGTCGATGAAAAAGACGTTATTCTGACGTTGATTTTTCGACCTAATCTCGACGTCGAAAATAAGACGTTATTCTGACGTCTATTTGCCGACCTAATATCGACGTCGATGAAAAAGACGTTATTCTGACGTTGATTTTTCGACCTAATCTCGACGTCGAAAATAAGACGTTATTCTGACGTCTATTTGCCGACCTAATATCGACGTCGATGAAAAAGACGTTATTCTGACGTTGATTTTTCGACCTAATCTCGACGTCGAAAATAAGACGTTATTCTGACGTCTATTTGCCGACCTAATATCGACGTCGATGAAAAAGACGTTATTCTGACGTTGATTTTTCGACCTAATCTCGACGTCGAAAATAAGACGTTATTCTGACGTCTATTTGCCGACCTAATATCGACGTCGATGAAAAAGACGTTATTCTGACGTTGATTTTTCGACCTAATCTCGACGTCGAAAATAAGACGTTATTCTGACG
>CACRXK020008235.1:0-21221 GCA_902702795.2 Paramuricea clavata
TATTAACTAAGTGGGCGGCATCAATTTGACTAGGGCTTTCGGGCAGGCTCTACTTATAAAAGAGCCGGCCACGCTGGCTACAAAAATATAGACTATTCATACCTTTCGCCGAAAATAACTTCGGCCCCTTCGAACATATCGTCTTTGTAATAGCCTTGTTCGAATCCCCATTAAATAGTGTTTTTGGAGTGTTACTTGCAACCCTGAATCTACAAATTTGTATCTTTTATCAATATACTTCCATTTCTTGTCCGACTGTGAGCTCGAAGTGAATAATCCCAACCGTAAATACGTCTTAAAACCGTCAAAACAATGCGACGTTTGTATCGTATGACCCTGCAAAGGCCAGAAATGGATTCGCAAGGTCAAATTGCACCTACACGCGTGAGTTTGACGTCATCCCGGCCAAAGAAGCTTCTTATTGGCCAATTATTGCGCAATGTACGCAAGTGCGAGTAAAACCCGACATCTTGAAAAATTCAAAATAAATATTTCTAGTCGGCGTATACATACGAAACTTTCTACACGAAAGCGCTTGAATACAAAGAGTATTTTACACATATAGCCGTTCAGCAAATGTCGAAAAGTTCAAGGGGTATTCAAGATCTTGTGGATATGAAATTTAGAATCTTTGGCCAAGCGGTGAGTACTATTGTTTCGGTTTGTGTAATGTTCTGACGGCACTTGACCCCCCGTTCGAAAGGTTATTTTATGAGGATTACAATGGTGGCTTTTATTTAAAAGGGGGGTAAATACTCGCCGAGATATTTATTTTTGAAACATTGTGTCGTAATAGGATGCGAATGGCTTGTGATAGGAAAGAGTAAGTAATATTTGTTCGATCGAACGTCATAATTATCACCTGCATGTAATGAACCTTGCTGCCCTGTTTTGAAGTTAATTTTAATGTTTCTGAATAATTACTCCAAACTAGGGAGCAGTAGTCAAAATGAGGTAAAATAAGTGCATTATAAATCACTTTCAAAGTATTTCGGGAAACAAAAGACTTGTAAAATCGTAGCATTCCTATAACATTCGAAGTTTTCTTACAGATGCTATATATATGTATATTCTCTCTCCAATTTAGCTTGTCATTTATCAAGATTCCCAGACTTTTTGTTTTGTAAACGCGTTTTATATTATTATTTCCAATTGTAATAATTGGATCCGTTTGAACTTTAGTAAGGTTGTGCTTGGATCTTATTATCATGAATTCAGTTTTAGTTGTATTTAGTGTTAATTTATTTGCCGTTAACCATGTATGTATTTTTTGAATTTCAGTATTTAATTTCACACTAATTTGATCAACATTAGTAGCATTTACGAAATATTTGTATCAGATCATTAATATAATTCAGAAATAAGAGTGGGCCAAAATTTGATCCTTGAGATATCCCACATCGAACGTTCCTGATTGATGACTGACTTTGATTAATTTTACAAAATTGTTTCCCATCTTTCAAGTAGGATTCAAACAATGACAGACATTGCTTTTGAAAGCCATAAAGTTTTAATTTCTCAATAAGAATATCATGATTTACAGTATCAAACACCTTTTTTAAGTCAAGAAATAATACACCATTTATTAGGCCTTTGTCAATGTTACATAACCATTCATTTATAACATTTGCGTTCATATGAGACAAAAGATTTCCCATGTACCGAGATCTCGCTTGTTGACAGGCGAGATCTAGGTGACCAGGATAATGTTTTTCCCACATGAACACAACTTTCCCGCTTAGCCGGGATAACTTTCTGTCGTGTCAGCAACTTTTCAATTCAATTGATATTCAGTGCTACGTCACAGCTGGAAACGTTTCGCGGTAAGCGGCATAACGTTTCTCTATATGAACAGAACAAAAGTATTTGGCACGTCGAAACGTTTTCTCGTTAACCGGTATAACTTCTGTCCATATGAACAGGCCCTATTTTGTGAAGATTTTAAAGAATTATAATGCGCCAAAATTAAAGAAGTTTTGAAGACCTGCTAGTATATGTAGCGGTAGTACGATCAGTGTTGGAATACGCAGCCTAAGTATGGAACGGTAATCCTATTAGAGAGGATTATCTACTAGAATATCACAAAGCTTAAGGAACACAAACTTCGTCATCTTTTGCCTAACAAAATCTCCCAAATAAAGCAACGAGATCAAATGCCGCAAAGTAATAGGCTTATAACCTTTCATGTAAATCTGAACGACTTATTAATTAAACAAAGCCCAATTATATATGCTATCAACAAGCATAATCTTAGTATTGACATTGAAAAGTGAATATGATTTAACATTTTCAAAGTTTAAATAATCTATCTTCTTACACATGTAAATATAACTCACTTTACAACCTCAACTGAACTTTTATATTGTACTATAACTATATAAATTCTATATAACTTGTTGTAAACAGCACTGTAAATTAGCTTACTGGCTATTTAGTGCATGTAATAAACCATTATTATCCCCCCCCCCGAGCCAACGGCGCGGAGCGCCGTTCTGGGTGTAAGCCCGGGGCGAGGGTACTAATTCCCTCCGGCTATTTACACTCGGGGAAACGAAAGCATTAGCGAAGTCTAAAGTTCATTAATGATCGCGTAAGTGGGTGCCTGGGTGGTCATCCTCACTGATCTATGGCTGATTGCATGTAGGAGTGGGAAAGCAAGATTTCAATTTTAAAAACCATATATTTGGAAAATCGTTTCATATACAACAAGCTTGAAGCAATTTTGTTTGAAGAAATGAGAAGAATTGATTTACTATAGGAAATCGTGAAATATACGGCAAGTTTGCTTTGAATATTTAATGTTTATGAATTTTGTTGGTAATTGTTGCTTTAACTTTTTGCCTAAAAACATGAACTGTTTTCCTTTTCAACGACAACGAAGCTCTAAGTTTCATAAATTACCGTTCAGCTCTAAGTTTCATAAATTTAATTTCAGAAAATCTTAAAATGTAAAGGAGAACAAATTCATTCGAAGACGTACTGAAATTACCTAACAATTTGTTTTATATGTAACTTAATTTTATTATGTTTTATTATTTATAGTTAGTTATATTATTTATAGTTTGCCGATAAGCAAATGAACTATAGCTGAATGAACATTTCAAAACATTTTACGAAGCGTTTCAAATTAAATTTTACATTAAATCAAAGCTTACAAAATGCAAAATAATATACCTACAGTATATATTTCGTAAATTTATTGTTGTATAGTTAAAAGTACGAATCTTTCAACTATTTTGCAGTTTTGTACAAAAAAATATGAAAAAATTAAAAATTTAAGAATATCGTCTTGTGTTGTTATGGCAACACTTGAGCGCGAGCCTGCGTTCAGTTGCCATTTCTGAACACTTCGTGTTAATTTAATGTTTGGAAAATATTGGCGAGGGGTTACTGGATGCATGTATTTCTAGTTATATAATAATGTATGCCCATTAGTTACTGGGCGTCTACCCATTTGTTACTGGGCGTCTAGGAAGAACAGTTTATGACTATTCAGAATAACAGCTTAGTTTAGGCGATCGATTAGTTGTGAAAAACACACACAAACAAAACAATGAACTTTATAAACCAAGATATTATTAATATCACTAGAAATACATGCATAGAGCAACCCCTCGTCTACATTTTCCAAACATTGATTTAACATGAAATATTAGTAATTGATCAACACTGCCGTCAGTGGTGCCTCAGCGACACGATACTTTTAATTTTTATTATATTTTTGTACAACACGCCAAAAACAGTTGAAAGCTTTTAACTGCTTATCATAACAATGAATTTCTGAAATATGTACTGCAGGTATGTTGTTCTGCATTTCGTGAGCTTTGATTTAATGTAAAATTCAACCTGAATCGCTTCATAAAATGTTTTGAAATATTCATTTTATTAAATAACTAAACTGCTTTTTCCGATGAACTGTTTTCACTTGATAAGACAAAATAAGTTCAAAATATAGAGTAAAATCAGTTTGGTTTTCAAATTAATTTGTTCTCCTTTACATTTTTACCTTTTTTCTTTATTTAAACATTAAAACTCCTTTTTTCTAAATTAAACAGGGTAATTTAGCAAACTTTAATGCAGCTTCATTGAAAAGGAAAGGAGTGCATGTTTTACGCAATAAATTAAAGTAACAAAATTAATAAATATGAAACATTCAAACTTGCCCTATATTTCACGATTTCCCATAGTAAATCAATTCTTCGCATTTCTTCAAACAAAAATTGCTTCGAAGCTCATTATGTGAAGCGTGATTTTCCAAAATATATATGCTTTCGAAAATTGAAATCTTGCTTATCCCACTCGTGGCAAACAGCCATATTTTTGAGACCACCCATGAATCATAGTCACGCGCCCGCGATCATTGATGAACTTTAGACTTCGCTAATGCTTTAGCAGCTGGGAAATTTGTCTGAGCATGCGCCAGATTAACCAATATTTCCATTGAAACTTGACGATTTCCCCGAAGAAATATAGCGAAGACGCTCGCGGTTGTTGTATATTTTTCGAGATATTTTTGAATGCCTGTTTAAACTTTATACTTTTTTGCTTGAGTCAAAGACAAAGTAAAATGTACTCTACGTTTCCAGTGTATAGAATATCTGTTTGAAGAGCAATAGAATATTATAATCCTCACACAAACAAGACTGAATCTGAAGCTCGGTATAAAACGCCACTGAATCGTCGCGAGGACGCGAGCTTGACAGCCTTGTCAAACGCAAAACAAGTACAAATTTTGGTTCAAACAGAAAGAAGTTCAATGTTAATACGACTAGCATATATTCTATTCAAATACGGGCGGTTGAAAATGTATTTCAATTGAATTTTTAAAGCTTTTATCTATTGATATGATAATCAAACTGTGGCGAAAATGCCGGCTTTTGTTGACGCCTTGCGAATGCAAAATAACTCCCCGTAAACAACATATTTCTACAGCAAACTTTCGCTTAGTCTTCAGACGCACTTGTATGTTCGGTTTTACGAGTTAAACAAGGAAAATATCCAAGAAACACTGGTAAATTATCGTTGTCAAAAAACATTTCAGTGCCGAGGCAGTAGCAAGAAGATCTCAAGGGCAAGTCAAGTTGTCGATTTCATTACATTTTCATAAATTTCACAGTACTTCGAATGTTTTCGAACTCTTGCGTCATACAAGAGCAGTAAACGCACGCATTTCAAAGCGAAATAAGACCCATAAGCGGAATTTTTCAACAAAATTTATTGTTAAATTCTGTTTCCTATGTGCCTTGGGCGCAAAAAAATATGATTTTGAATTTGGAGCAATAGGCAAATTTTTTTGCAATTTGGCCTGGTATTGCACCCTACCTATGTACTGACTGTGCTGCAAAAATAATCAAATATACTATTTTTAATTTCCCTTCATTGAAAGGATCTAATATTGTGGACCAAACTAAATCTTAATCAGCATATAAGGCTGCAAACAACAGCCAAGTATTAGCTGGGTAGTTTGCAAACTTTAAAAATAATTGTACCTCAAACTTTGACCTCCAAAAGTAAACAAATAGCCAATACTGCAAACATAATCCAAGTTTTGATGACTAAGCGGAATTTTTAAATGTAAAAAAAACTTGTTTAAATTACACATTAAACAAAGGCAAAACAAAATTTGGTATTAATTTTTTGGAGCAAAAGTCAAGGTTTTTTGCTGTCCGCCCACGCTTCTACACCCCCTCTCCCAGGATCTTCTATCTCAAAAAACAGTTTTCTGCACAAACTATGCTTTTTTCTCGGGAAAATGTTTCTTTTTCTTAAAAAACACTTTATAAACATGGAAACCTCAAATATTTAAATAATTTTCATACCTTTTTGGGATTGCAAAAAGCAAAATCTGATTCATTATCCCACTTTTTAAAATATATATGAGAAAGTTGCTTCGAAATCACTATCACGCAGTAGCATGTTTATTTACCCTCATCATTTTGACTGAATAGAGTTTATCTTTTTGAAAAGCGATTTTTGTTATAGCTCTTGGTTTACCTGTTTACGTTTATGTCGATTTTGGTACCCATGAGACCAACAAGTTGCAGTAATCCTCGAATGAAAATGGATATTCGAAGAGCATAAAAGCCAACTCCTAGCCATGTAACTTTATCGCCTGAATTTTGAATCATCCCACAAACTAAAATGCTGATAATGTAGATGCTTTCCATACTTGAGACACGGGCAATAGGACAGGTGTAGTGTTGTTAAATATAAAGTTTCCTTGATCGTCGTCTTAAAAATGCAAAATCATCAGTTGAAATTTCACTCGTCTTGTTTTTTCAAATTTTCGAATTTTTGTAAAATATCACGTGCGCCAGCAATTTCTCTGCAAAGCGGCAGCAAATTTCCCAGCTGCTGCATTTGAGTGAAATACCGTAAAAAATCACGGCGTCACGTGGCATAAATGCTGGTTTTTTATTGAACAATATCAATATCATCGAATCACGCCTTACGTCATCGTATTTGACGTAGCGGGTGATCAATTATATCATCCAGGTGATATGGATAAACCATGCATAAACCATGCGCGGCGACCACGCAAACAAGATGGCCGACAAAATATACCAAGGAGTGATGAATTATTATTTATGTTTCAAAGAACGCTCTTTTTTAAAAAATTATGAAGCAAATTTTGAACGCGCTTAACATAATGAAAAAAATATAGTGGAACAAAACAAGAAAACCTCGAGAACTAAAAATTTGCTTAAAGTGTCTTAACTAAACATTTTCACGTGAATATTAAGAGGTATGTTACCTTCAATGATCCAAAGGATACAGGGGAAGGGGAAACGTCAAAAACTCAGGTATAAATAAAAATTAAACAATGTATTGCTTAGCTATATATACTTAGCCATTTATAATTTATTCTCAACTTGGTGGGTTCTTTAACTTTCGGTATAATATATCATTTATAGACCCTCCGCTTGGAGGAATCGGGGAAACATTAGCCTCGGTGATTGATATTTCTTCACCGGGGCAAATATCATCACTTCGGGTAATATTTCGCCGAATCCCCCTCGCTCCGCCTCCTGGTCTATAAATGGTCCGATAATAATTCTCTTACCTCTCAAACTATTCAAATGTCGAAACAATCCCGTATAATTACTGACCAACTTGAAATGATTGTCGAGAATTTCTTGACGAACATTGTCCCACTCTGGGTTTAACTAAATTCAAAATTAATACAACAGATCGACATGTATATATGCTCATTAATGTAAAGGACAATTATACCAAAGGAATATACCATGTCGGACTTTACAGTCAATTGAGGTTGGACAATATATATCATGTACGATCATGCTCTGTGCTGCAAATCCTAGTCGAGCCGGTGTGATTCAGAAAATTAATACTCTATTATCGATCATAAAGGGAATTTACATGTGAAAGCCTATATTTATTATTTAACTGACATAAACCTCCCACGTTTTGAATTACATAATAAAAGTAAAATTGAATGTTTTTCATTAGTGATTGGTACTTACATTGCCGAGATGATTTAAATCCAAAATCTTTTGTTTTTCTTCAGTTATAAAGATTTTCCTAGAAAGGAGACAGATATATATTACCAGGAAGTAGATTGTCACACATGATTTGGATCAATCAATATTAAAAGGAAGAATAGTGGAAGAATTTGTTACTAGACTATAAAGACTAAAGGGTGTTTTACAGTCCGGCGTTTTTATACGGCTAACTCAGAAACTCACAACCGCAAAACCTCGACATTTAATTCTTAATGCTTATGAATTATGTTCATAGCATTTTGAAAAACACAATTTCCATGCTCCCACCCTACATCATTGCTCATTTCGCGTTCGACAGTCGAAGTTTTGACCTGGAAAAGACATGCAACCTTATCGAATTAGCTATCTGTATATATACAAACACCCTTCGTGTACAAAGGGGGCTAGGGGGCTCAAGAAGCTTCACCCCCCCCCCCTAAGCTCCTTGTGGGGCTGACCTTCCAATATATTTGGAGATTGCATATTCATAACTTGGAAAGTTCTTTGTACTGTAGTGTTGGAATGATTCATTAATGATTTTAGTAATCTATACTTGATCACTACGATCATTAGATCATGCATGAAATAGTTTCGGTATATCTAAAAAAGCCTAATTTAAGAGTGACTAAAATCAAAAATAAATACCGGAACTTTCCATGTTTATCATGTTGTACCCTCCACGCCTTAATTGTCACCTTCGCATCTTGTTAACCCCTCCCCTCTTATTATCATTTCAATTCTACACCACTGTTCATGTAGTAGTTATTCCACACTGTTAATTTCAGGGTGTTAAAATAACACCTCGGGTGGTGTTAGATTAACACCAACTGGTGGTGTTAAACAAAGGTGTTATTTTAGCACCCTTTTTCGGTGCTAATTTAACACGACATAAATAAAAATATTTTGCAAAGTGTTAATTTAACACTCAAATTGTTTAACACCACTTTAGAGGTGTTAAAATAACACCCACTTAAGGACAGGTGGTGTTAAAATAGGGACTAGCTAACAGTCGTGGGTCGTGGGTAGAAAATAACACCCACTTAAGGACAGGTGGTGTTAAAATAGGGACTAGCTAACAGTCGTGGGTCGTGGGTAGAATGTCGTGGGTCGTGGGTAGAATGTCGTGGGTAAAAAGTCGTGGGTCGTGGGTAAAAAGTCGTGGGTCGTGGGTAAAAAGTCGTGGGAATAACAGTCGTGGGTCGTGGGTAGAATGTCGTGGGTCGTGGGTAGAATGTCGTGGGTAAAAAGTCGTGGGTCGTGGGTAAAAAGTCGTGGGTCCCGATTAAAAAGTCGTGGGTACCGAATAAAAAGTCGTGGATCCCGAGAAAAAAGTCGTGGGTCCCGAATAAGAAGTCGTGGGTCCTGAGAAAATGCCGTGGGTCCTGAGCAAAATATTTCCATATATTTACCTTTCTCCCTTAGGAATGCGTGTTTTTTTTTTCTTCTGAGGCTTTCCCAAATATACATAGTCATAGTCCGGATTTTTTATATCGGCAGATCGGTTTATAAATATTATAACCAAGTGTGGATGAAACAGTTCAACTTCACGCCCCATATAGCTCAAATATTTGGACGTTATAATCTAACATAGACAGATATTAATTACGGCAATTCTTCAATAGCAATATGGCTCAAGGGCGACATGTACGAAAGCTGAATAGTCAGCTTTCCACTAGATATAGTCAAATTTTTATAACCGGCAATGGCATAAATAATATGTTTTCAGAGCTATATATAGAACTGCGGAGATATTCTAAAGCGCTTTACAATGTAAACTTACAATAACAAGACGCTCTGTGGAGCGTTAACTCGCTGGGGCTATACAAGTCATACAAATACGCACATTACTAAGCGGAAAAGTCGAATACGAGCGCAAAACGCTTAACACAGTACTAAAATGCGGTAGGCCCTACAAGTAAAGTTATATTTAGTACGCTACATTCTTCAATTAAGACTGTCAGCCGCCAGTTGGTCCGTACGCTAGGAATAAACTGCGCTTTAAAACGTTCAAAATAAAATATTTTGGGGCTTTCGGCTCAAAATACTATCAAAATAAAGAGAGAAGTAAGACGAATCCACTGGTATACGGCCGAAAAAGAGAAAACCAATGATACCAAAGTTATCAACAATACAATTTCGCTTGGCTTTCAAAGACAAAGCCATAAATCGCTAGAATACTGTTGTTTTATAGTAATACATTTGACATCCGTATTTAACAATACAATTTCGCTTGGATTTCAAAGACAAAACCATAAATCGCCAGAATACTGTTGTTTAGTATAAATACATTTGACATCCGTATGAGCGATAAAAATATCACCGTTCGATTCAGGGTATAAGAAATTGTACTAATTTATACGGATGTCAAATTTTATACTAAACAATAGTATTCTAGCGATTTATGGCCTTTGCCACTTTGTCTTTGAAAGGCAAGGAAAATTGTATTGTTATTAACAATAACAATACAAATTCGCTTGTCTTTCAAAGACAAAGGCCATAAATCGCTAGAATACTATTGTTTAGTAATAATTTGACATCCGTAATTAGTACAATTTCTTACTCTGAATCGAACCCGAACGGTGATATTTTTATCGTTATTGCGCCATGAGGC
Organism: Paramuricea clavata; assembly: GCA_902702795.2. Lineage (NCBI taxonomy): Eukaryota > Metazoa > Cnidaria > Anthozoa > Malacalcyonacea > Plexauridae > Paramuricea > Paramuricea clavata. The sequence continues at coordinate 10,114 of CACRXK020008235.1, forward strand.
ATTACAAATACAAGGACATTCGTACTGCGAGCGATTTATCAACAATACAATTTGACCAATTTCGCTTGATTTTCAAAGGCCATAAATCGCTAGAATACTGCTGTTTAGTAATACATTTGACATCCGTGAGTACAATTTCTTACGCTGAATCGAACGGTGTCGCTTTCTTCTCAAAATATATAAGCAGCGCAGCCAAACGTATAAACTTGCGATTTGCGTCTTGTGGATAATTGGGGGGGGGGGGGCGAAATTCCTTGTAAAATTGTTCAATTTTCCCGAATTTTCCTCAAAATGCAGGGTTATTTATGGATAATTTGGGTAAAAATGGCAGGAGCCTTATGGATAATTGGGGGAAAATTAGGCAGCTCATTAATATTCTATTTTGTGGCTATCGACGATCCACTATCCAAGAAAAATGCAAGCCGAAACCTATACTCGCCCGGGGCACAGAGTGCCCCAGCGAGTAATATGCGATCGGCTTATAGTTCACCCTGGTTAAAGCCAGCTAGTAAGGATCGAACTGACAGTAGGTTTTAAATTTTTGTTGCTATAATCGTAATTAAGATTACCATATGCACACCATAGTTTAACTTCGCGTGCTCTGTATGTGATATGAATGATAGTTCTTGATTGAAAGCAGACGTTTGTCTGTAACAAAACTTAACTGTCAAAATTTATGCATGTCAAACAGCAATGTACTAGCTTTAATCTGCAAGACATTTCAAACAAAATATTTCTGGTAGCCGAACAGCCTCAGGGCTCGTCCCGTAATGCTCTGGATCATTCTACGACGCTACCAAAACACGCTACCCAAATTACACAGCTGATCAGATCACAGCCCAAAATAACTGCATGCAAGAAAGCATTAATTCATACAATGAGTGCCGAAATTTATTTTATTTATATGAAAATTTTAATATGGCAGACAAATAAATAGACAAAAATACAAAACTCAGGAAAGTGTCAAAAATGACATATGGCAAAACACAAATGACGCTGTGTGCATGCATGCATGGTGTTCACGACAAGATAGCAAAGAGAGTTACCAAGACTAACTATTTAGTAACAGAGTAGATAGACTGGACGTTAGAGAGTGAATGGAAAAGACGGGAAAATAACTAGAAACGAACAGATATTATTTACGAGTTGAGATAAGTGAATGTGAATTAGGTTGGTCAAGAGTGTAAGAAGTACTTGAAACGTATAGGTAGTTCCGAAATATCGCCCATTCGAACCGACTTGTCCTCGTAGCTCAGTTGGTAGAGTATTGGACTAGCAGTCACGGGTTCGAATCCCACCGTGGTCAGGCAAATTTATCAGTCTGCCTGATGTGGATACACACTCAGAGTAACATCACTATACATTCTACACCTGAGTACATAACACCATAATAAAACTTACATCAGTCACGCATAGTGTATAAACTCCGGGATTTCCTATAGATTCTCCTGATGCCTCCATGATTAACAAATATTAACTACAGCAACTGTCGTGCATATTTCGTAGCATGTAACATATTATCCGATTCATGTTATTTTTCACCGACCTTTTATGGGCGGAAATGAAGCATAGAACTGAATTCTTCATGCTGAGGTTTAATTGTCTAAAACTGAATACAAAACGTTGTTCGAATTAACGCGCTGATTTCAATTCGAAATTAACGGATTAACTTTGGTAAAAAGAACAATATTATATGCTGGTATTTTTCACCATGACAAATCTAAACACAAACACTTGATTGTGAGCTAAATATAAACAAAGCATGATGTTAAAGGGAATGGCAGCAAAAATTTTACACAGTCTCTTTAATTGCTAATAGCTATAGATTATATTTGCAGTGTTGTTTTATCGTGTGAAACTAACATTTACAGTGGAGGACATTTTGATTGGAAATTAAACATCAAATTCTACCTTGCGTGCTTATTTCATCTTGCAAATTTATTTTAAACATCAAATTCTACCTTGCGTGCTTATTGTGTCATTTTCTGGATGACCTGCTTCGGACCTCCTTTCTGCTTTTCCTGCAATTGACATATCATGCATTAGGAGTTGACTCCAAGAGCGAAAAAGCATGACAAGTGCCCTTTTAGCGGCTAATTAATATATCTGCTTAAGCTATTCTTAGAAATTTGCCGGTTTAAGGTAAACATTCAGAACTGATAAAGCTATAATTATGCAGGGAGTGGGGCTATAGTTGTTCAGAAGTGTATCAGCTTAAGCCTTGACTATACAGCGTAAAATAAATTCAAAACAAATTTCTCTTCAATACGAAGGCTAATTGCACAGCAGCTTGTTTATAAACAAGAAAATATTTTTCAAAAATTATTGGAAGTACCTAGAGATAAATAAGATCGTTAAACAGTAATAAAGTGCAAACATGCAAAGAAACTTTACAGTGATGAGTGGCGAAAATTCAGCAATATGTCAGAAACATACAGATATCGTTGGAACTAGACTTAGTTCCGAAATATCGCCCATTCGAACCGACTTGACCTCGTAGCTCAGTTGGTAGAGTATTGGACTAGCAGTCACGGTTTGAATCCCACCGTGGTCAGGCAAATTTATCAGTCTGCCTGATGTGGATACACACTCAGAGTAACATCACTATACATTCTACACCTGAGTACATAACACCATAATAAAACTTACATCAGTCACGCATAGTGTATAAACTCCGAGATTTCCTATAGATTCTCCTGATGCCTCCATGATGAACAAATATTAACTACAGCCACTGTCGTGCATATTTCGTAGCATGTAACATATTCTCCGATCCATGTTATTTTCACCGACCTTTTATGGGCGGAAATGTAGCATAGAACTGAATTCTTCATGCTGAGGTTTAATTGTCTAAAACTGAATGCAAAACGTTGTTCGAATTAACGCGCTGATTTGAATTCGAAATTAACGGATTAACTTTGGTAAAAAGAACAATATTATATGCTGGTATTTTTCACCATGACAAATCTAAACACAAACACTTGATTGTGAGCTAAATATAAACAAAGCATGATGTTAAAGGGAATGGCAGCAAAAATTTTAAACAGTCTCTTTAATTGCTAATAGCTATAGATTATACTTGCAGTGTTGTTGTTATCGTGTGAAACTAACATTTACAGTGGAGGACATTTTGATTGGAAATTAAACATCAAATTTTAGCTTGCGTGCTTATTTCATCTTGCAAATTTATTTTGATTGGAAATTAAACATCAAATTTTAGCTTGCGTGCTTATTTCATCTTGCAAATTTATTTTAAACATCAAATTCTACCTTGCGTGCTTATTGTGTCATTTTCTGGATGACCTGCTTCGGACCTCCTTTCTGCTTTTCCTGCAATTGACATATTGTCATTTTCTGGATGACCTGCTTCGGACCTCCTTTCTGCTTTTCCTGCAATTGACATATTATGCATTAGGAGTTGACTCCAAGAGCGAAGAAGCATGACAAGTGCCCTTTTAGCGGCGAATTAATATATCTGCTTAAGCTATTCTTAGAAATTTGCCGGTTTAAAGTAAACATTCAGAACTGATAAAGCTATAATTATGCAGGCGGTGGGGCTATAGTTGTTCAGAAGTGTATCAGCTTAAGCCTTGACTATACAGCGTAAAATAAATTCAAAGCAAATTTCTCTTCAATACGAAAGCTAATTGCACAGCAGCTTGTTTATGAACAAGAAAATATTTTTCAAAAATTATTGGAAGTACCTAGAGATAAATAAGATCGTTAAACAGTAATAAAGTGCAAACATGCAAAGAAACTTTACAGTGATGAGTGGCGAAAATTCAGCAATATGTCAGAAACATACAGAGATCGGAGGAACTAGACTTAGTTCCGAAATATCGCCCATTCGAACTGACTTGACCTCGTAGCTCAGTTGGTAGAGTATTGGACTAGCAGTCACGGGTTCGAATCCCACCGTGGTCGAGCAAATTTATCAGTCTGCCTGATGTGGATTCACACTCAGAGTAACATCACTATACATTCTACACCTGAGTACATAACACCATAATACAACTTACATCAGTCACGCATAGTGTATAAACTCCGGGATTTCCTATACATTCTCCTGATGCCTCCATGATGAACAAATATTAACTACAGCCACTGTCGTGCATATTTCGTAGCATGTAACATATTATCCGATCCATGTTATTTTCACCGACCTTTTATGGGCGGAAATGTAGCATAGAACTGAATTCTTCATGCTGAGGTTTAATTGTTTAAAACTGAATACAAAACGTTGTTCGAATTAACGCGCTGATTTGAATTCGAAATTAACGGATTAACTTTGGTAAAAAGAACAATATTATATGCTGGTATTTTTCACCATGACAAATCTAAACACAAACACTTGATTGTGAGCTAAATATAAACAAAGCATGATGTTAAAAAGAATGGCAGCAAAAATTTTTATCGTCTAATTTGAAAGAGATTCCAAAACAATATATAGAAGCCTTCACAGAATTTTTACATCTGCTTTATTTCGTGACATTTTGTTTAGAAATATTAGGTAGTCCGCCATCTTTGATATTTGTGGATATGCATAATACGTCACAACTTGGGTCACGCAATTTTATTTTCTTACGAAACAATGATTAATATGCGCCATAACCGCACGTACGGTAAGTGTTTCGGATTTCAACACGGACTGAAAAAGTTTCAAACAATATTAGATTGTTGCTAGGTATTTAGGAGTAGCTTTGAAGGACTTATGCCTGTTGTGGCGTCACCAAAACATAGTTAATGAGGTTAAAAATAAATCCAAGATGGCGGATAGCTCGTTGATTTAGGTGAGAACAATGGGTGAGAATATCTCCCGAAGTTAAACAGATATAAAAATTTTGTAATAGACTTTTATATATTGTTTTTGAATCTCTTTCAAACGAGACGAATTAAATTTTTGTTGCCATTTCCCTTTAATTGCATCGTGGCAACAATTTATCACCGCTCGTGAGTGTAGGTTTTGTGCAGGAATGATTTAAAAGAGAAGCGAGCGCTAAAGCAATTGGATTGAGGAGATTTACGGAAATAACTCCACAGTTTTATGTCCTTAACAAAGAGTAGCAACTTTGAAAAGTACTTGTTTTGCATGCAAGTCACTGAAGTGTTCGTATTAATATTTTGTAGATATTAGTAGATAGTATATTTAAACTTCCATGGCAGCATACACTGAATTGCAGAAGTTTTACATTATGATTAGATAGATCAAACGGACTGACGTGAAGCAGACCGAGGTAGACTTTGAGCTTGCAAATGGCGCTTGAGCAGCCGCTATTAGTACATACCTCATTAATAATCTGCCTCCAGACCTTGTGTGCCTAACCCACCCTGTCAACTTTCCCTGTGGGAGGAAACACGGAGTACCCAGAGAAAACCCACGACTTTCGGCAGAGCGTTGACTTACTCTTTTCACATTAGGACTGGGTTCCAGTCACAATGAGAAGTCCTCATTGAGATTTGAACCTGCGACCTTAGAGGTGAAAGGCAAGTGCGCTAACCACTTCGCCACCGAAGCCCCATGCCCTATGCTCTTCGCCACCGAAGCCCTATGGTCTGGTCAAAGGACACAATACAATATGTAGAATACATGCATATGAAAATGACGAAAATCACACCTCGAACAAGTACACCAAAAATTAAACTCGTTGCAGACTTAGACTGCATATCTGGCTGTATTTTCCATATCGTAAAAGTGAAGAGATAACGAATCTTTGCCGGTTGCAAAAATCCGGTTCCTATCAGACAAAGAAGTTTTAAACAGTCTCTTTAATTGCTAATAACTAGATTATACTTGCAATGTTGTTGTTATCGTGTGAAACTAGCATTTACAGTAAAGGACATTTTGATTGGAAATTAAACATCAAATTCTACCTTGCGTGCTTATTTCATCTCGCAAATTTATTTTTGAATTAAGAGTCGACTCCGAGAACGAATTAGCAGACAAGTGCTGTTTAGCCGGCCAATTCATATATCTGCTTAAGCTACTAAGAAAGTTTCCGGTTTAAAGTAAACATTCAGAAGTGATATACAGCTAATTGCAGAAGGTGGGGTTAGTTCTTCAGAAGTGTATGAGATTAAGCCTTGATTATACAGCGTAAAATGAATTCAAAGCAAATTTCCTGCGTTTTGAAGGCTAATTGCACAGCAGCTTGTTTATAAACAAGGAAATATTTTTCCAAAAATTATTGGAAGTATTTAAAGATGAATATAACCGCTCGACAAGCAGTAAAAATTGCAAACATTCAAAGAGACTTTGCAGTATCGTGATGAGTGGCGAAAGTTCACCAACGTCTTAGAAAAATACAGATATCCAAGGAACTAGATTGAGTTTTAAAATATTACCCATTCGAACCGACTTGACTTCGTAGCTCAGTTATTATTGCATTGGACTAGCAAACCAAAGGTCACGGGTTCGAATCCCACCCAGAGGAGGAGTGGTCACTATACCACAATGCATTGCTTCTCATTAATATTCGGAATTGAACTTTGCGAGTCTTTGAGAGATGTTTGTCGAAAAATTGTGGTTTTCTATCACGATTTTTCACTCTGAAACTTTTGATTTTTGGAAGGTACGTTTTTATAATTGTTTTATTTGTGACCTTAATTGCACGATTTTTGTTTTATGTGGTTGTCGTATCATGTTTCAGTTATGTTAATCACGCATTGAATTACCCTTGGTTTCGGGTCAGTGCACATGTTACAAAAGTGGCTCCGATACTCGCCGGGGGTTAAATACTTTTTAAATCAGGAAATTCAATAAAATTTACAGCATCGAACTCAGAAAGGGTTATTCTTTCTATTGATACTTCAAAACACAAATAACCCCCTCGAACTGACGAGTTATCGCGGTTTGAAAATGGGGTATATTTCGCGGCTATAAAAGAAATGGCATTGATATACGCCGGGGGTTAAATAGTTTATAAATCGGGAAATTCAGCAAAATTCACATCATTGAATTCGGGGAGGATCACGGTTCTAGCTGATACTTTAAAACATTAATAATCTCCTCCAACCGACGAGTTATCGCGGTTTGAAAATGGGGTATATTCCGGGTATAGTGCCATGACACGAAAACGGCCTTGATATACGCAGGGGGTTATTAGGTTTATAAATCAGGAAATTCAATAAAATTCACATCATTGTAATCAGTAAGGGTTACTCTTTCTATTGCTACCTTAAAACATAAATAACCCCCTGAAACCGACGAGTAATCGTTGTTTGAAAATGGGGTATTTTTGCTTTTGTTGTCACCAATCGCGGGAAAAGAGGAATTCTACAGGAAATATGGCGCGAATGAGACGTAAACAAGCCAGCTTTTCTAACGTATTGTTCCTGATTGAATCATTCGTTTTTATAGAATTCGACTTATTCGAGTTTATTGGAGCAAAAAATGGAAGCTATTAATGATGGCGATGTTGTCATTGTTGATCATGATTTAGAAAATGAGGAAAACTCAAATTACTGATATGCCAGGAAAATATCTCGTGTGGAAAGTTCATCATTCACTCCATTCAGTCGAGCTTTGTTTCAAAGTCCTGGCACATCAGGAAAGGTATAATAACAAAAAAATATGGTAGACGAAATTGTACTTATAAATGTACTCTTATTCTTTGCTATTTTATTCTTATAAATTATCCTTGTATATTCAGTGTAAAGCTGGAGTAAATACGAGCAACAAAATTGCTGCAACTTGCAACAAAATCTGATTTCAACGCATGTACGAGGCAACATGTGTCAACATTTCTATGATTTGTATTAAGTTATGTGTCAACATTTCCACTTAACATCTGTTGAAATCAGATTTTGTTGCAAATTGCAGCAATTTTGTTGTCTGTATTACTCCACCTTAATACCTCTGTGTAACATTATTCTGCAGTGTAACATTATTCATGTATGATTATTCATATGTCATCTGTGCCCCAATTTCCATTTTAGTAAATGACATACTTTTTTTAGTTTCCTAGCAGAAAGATCAGGCTGACTCTGTCAGAGAAGTCACCAGTGAAAAAAACATAAATGGACCTTTGAGGAAAATAAAGCTTTGATCAAGTTGATATCTATTGCCAAAAAAGATCCATGGATCTGGAGAAATTTTGACCATAATAAAATAAAATAAAATAACAACAATTTACATTAGCCTATATAGTAATTTATGTCACTGTTATAATTGTAGGGATCCATAATAAAATAAATACCATAAACCTCCAACTATAAGCCCCCCCCCCTGTGTATAAGCACACCACATGTTTATCACTATTGTTTGTTTATCACTATTGTTTATCACTATTACTACTATTAATCACTATTTTTGCTATGCTTGTTTAACACTAAGTCTTGTTTATCACTATTACACTAACACAAAAGGTCATCCATGTATAAGCCCCCCCCCCCCGTATATAAGCCCACCCTTGTATAAGCCCACCAAAAATCGCTTCAGAAAGTATATAAGCCCAGGGCTTATAGTCGGAGGTTTACGGTATGTAGGGATCCATAATAAAATAACAACAATTTACAATATACTTCTTGTGTGTGTTGGTGTTATTTACTCAGGTGAATACGTTTGTGATGTTACTCTGAGTATGCATCCACACCGAGCTGAGCTCAGTTGGTAGAGCATTGGACTAATATCCCAAAGATTGCAGGTTTGATTCCCACCATGGTCAGGCAAACTTTTCAGCTTGCCCGGTGTGGATGCACACTCAGAATAACATCACAAACATCAATTTACAATATTCTCGTAATCTATGTCACTGTTATAATTGTTTCTTGGATCATCTCTGTCCCATGGTCCACTTTTTGCAATCAGCAATGCTGCACTGTAGAGTAATACCCACCAAGCACACAGAATTTATTGGTTGTAGATCACAGTTATATACAGTTTGCCCTTGTAAATTTATTAGTGACAGCACAGCACACTGTCCAAATCTTCATTAATTAATTAACAGTATCTGGACCTCGAGGTTGAATTGTTTGAGAAGGTGGCAATGGCAGAATATCGAAATCCCACAAAATAACATTCCCAAAGATAAAAGGTTGTCCTGTTCCATCTCGTCTAATAGATCACTGAGGTCAGAGAACTGCAATATATAAAAAACAATCTTCTGTTTAACCCTTTAAGTGCCAGCGTTAGACAGAGTAAAATATTAAAGTAGGGCACATGAGGGCACAATGTGACTCAATTGGTTAACTAGGCACATGGGCAGATAGGCCAGCTGCCATTAGACAGAGTAAAATAATCTGGTGTTAGACAGAGTAAAATAATAAAGTAGGGTGCATCAGGGCATCGATGCAATTCAATGGGTTATTAAATTACTTTAATAGTACGTATAAAATACCAAAGTAATCAAACCTCTATGATCAAACCAATTGAATAGTTTTGGCTTCTCTAACTTAAACTATTTTTTAGCTCTATATGCATATATTCAAAATAGAAAGCACAAATATTGTTACCAAGTACCAACATTGGCTATAAAAATGTGAATCATAGAAAAAGCAAAAAGCATTGCGTAGATACATTGCCTTTGTATTTATTGGCTTTAAGGATTAAAACAAACGACTTACCCTAAAAACACAACTGGAATGTATCTCTATACTCTATCAATGCTGGGCTATTGCAATCGGCGAAGATTTCATCAACTTTTAGAGACAAATATAGCGCTTCTTCTGATGTGAATCTCACGGCATTGAAACTGAACACACGATAACCCATAGGAACCAACAGCATAGGCTCTGACGATACACAATGAACAAAAAGAAGACCGTGTCCTTCCAAAACTGAAGCTTTATGGCGGCGAATCGGCTTTACAAAATCCGCCATATTTCTCACTCTTGTTGTTTTGACAGTGAAGGTCAAGCGAACAAGTAAGCGCCCGCTCGTGGAAAATCAATAATATATAATTAATTGGAATAATCGCAATGCATTGTGGTATAGTGACCACTCCTCCTCTGGATGAGGCCCATAAGGCCGAAACGGTACCGTCTGTAGTTAGATATCGCTCTATGGCATTTTAGGTCATATTGAGCGCTCTACAGGATGAGCCATGCCGCTTACGCATTGCGCACGCTCACTGCTTGCAGTTTGAGCGCTCTGGCATGGTGTGATGTCCCACAATCGTGAGGCAACAAAGGTAACTGTAAATAGCAGTTACTTTCATCTTGCTCATCAGCACTACACTGATGAGGCCCATAAGGCCGAAACGGTAACGTCTGTAGTTAGATATCGCTCTATGGCATTTTAGGTCATATTGAGCGCTCTAGAGGATGAGCCATGCCGCTTACGCATTGCGCACGCTCACTGCTTGCAGTTTGAGCGCTCTGGCATGGTTTTGATGTCCCACAATCGTGAGGCAACAAAGGTAACTGCTATTTACAGTTATATATATATATATATATATATATATATGTACAGCTAATTAAAAAAAGGTTGCCCTTTGCAAACCTTAAACTCTAAACCTTAAGCTCTAAGCGTTCAAAGCTTAATGGGATCATGATTAAAGATCTCCGGATAACAATTCATTCACAATAGCTGCAATGTTCAACTACAAACTTGAAAGTTGTGCTCCCTTTAAGTTTTGCGCGCTTAGTGTTTAATATGTATATATTTAAATACTCACAAGCGTCGAGGATTGCTTCTACTTCCGACGTGAAAAGCTGTAACCATTTCCTCTTCCATGAAATTCATTCGCTTCTCGTGACGTTTACGCAGCCAAATAATGATTAAAATAGCGACCAGAATAAGCAACGTTTGCACCAGAACAGCAGCAACTATAACTCCTTTGCTATTGTTTGCTACCGAATAATATTTGGTTTCTAGTAAAGCGAAATAACACAATGACACAATTTTAAGCGGGAAACCATTTGCTCTTACGAGATGCAAGTAGAGGTTTGATACATATATATATTTTTATATGATTTCACTATTTTACAAAACAAATGATATTGCTATTATAGCAACTTTTCAGTGAATGTATGGTGAAATGATATTTCCCTGTCTAGCGATTGCCTTTCCCTAAGTAAAACTTGCATCATTGATTGATGTTGCCGATTTTCGATGATCGTCTAAGATGATCGTCGATGATCGTCTATGATCGTCTATTTTTTTTAAAATC
>CACRXK020008236.1:0-15625 GCA_902702795.2 Paramuricea clavata
AGTTGATTAAGAACAGATCGAATGTTTAAATTGTTAATGTCACCAGCAATTATTATATTTGAATTCGGTTTAGATAACAATAGTTGTTCGCACGAGTCAATAAGGAATTCGATAAGGTCTTGCTCATTATACTCATTGTTAGGTGGGTGGTAAATAGTTGCAACAAAGAATTCAGAGTTTTGTGTAATAATTTTTGTCCATAAACATTCGAATGGATTATCCAAATCAGGTAGTAGCTGCATTCTCCAATCATTCCTGCATAAGATCGCGACACCTCCTCCTCCACAGTTTGTTCTATCCTTTCTAATGATGGAAAAATTGGGAGGACAAACGAGGGAGCTAGGTATAGTCGGTTTGAGCCATGTTTCGGTTATACAACAAACATCTATGTTATTGCACTTAATGTCTGCGCACGAAGCAGGAAAAGCATCAGGTTTTGCAATAGATCTGGCGTTCAACACTGAGCAACATGGAATTAAGCGTGGTTGACTCGGGGCAGTTTTATTCACTTGTATAGGTCTCAAAGTGCTGCAATGCCTAAGAGATTTTATATAACTGTGCTGTCTTGTGCGTGGAGTAATTCTGACGGGTATCTTATTTAGGTCGGTATCGGGTATCTTATGGGTACCATTGTTAAGGAAGGGACAAACAAACTTGGATGAATCGTAATCACCTGTCAACGCCTGGGCGGTCTTGTGTAATTCGTCATCAGGGGTGAAGGGTACTGATTTGGGTAACTCATTGGGGGCTGTATGGCTGGAGAATAGGGATTTGGATATTGTGACCATATAGGGGTTGGAATTTCCATTAAAGGATTCAGTGGGCGGAGATTTCTCCAAGGTTCTCGGTAATAATAATTCTGGTACGGCGGAAATGGGTTGGTGAATCGGTGTGATAAAAAATCAGGCGAAGCATAATTGCCTGGATAGGGCATGGGGGATGAGTTACGTATCAATTTGTCGTGGGAAAAATCACACATCTCTTTCTTCAGACAGTACCCTCTTTTATGCAGAAAAGAACATGGTATATTGCACTTCCGTGTTTCAGATGGTTTTGGGTGTTTAAAGTCGCATCGGTCGCCTTTAAAACATCTACCACGGCGTATGAGAAAAGGGCACGGGACAGAGGTTTTTATAGACGGATTGTATTTGGGTTTTTCCCTTTCGCTGTTAATTGACTGCTGCGATACCGATTTCAAGTTCGAATTTAAGCCTTTGTGTTTATTATTTTTATTCTGCTGTTTTGGGAAAAGTACGGCATCATCATTTGTAAGGTCAATGTGATTATTCTTCAAATCGTCGGCATTGCATTGGCTGTTGTCATTATGCCGAATAAGGCTATTGTCATGAGAGGTTTTTAGAGATGGATCGTATCTAATGCGGCTATTGTCATGAGAGGTTTTTGGGGACAGATCATATCTAAGTTTATTCCCTTCTATGTTGGTTGACTGCTGCGATTCGGATTGCAAGTTCGAATTTATGCCTTTGTGTGTATTATTTTCATTCTGCTGTTTTGAGGAAAACACAGCATCATCATTTGCAAGGTCAATTTGATTATTATTCAAATCATCGGCATTGCATTGTCCGTTGTTATTATGCCGAGCAAGACTATTGTCATGAGAGGTATTAAGTAATTCAGTGTTAATTGAGCTGAGGTTACTTTTGTTAGATTGTTCACTGGCATGAAAAGCGGCCGCTTTGTCAATACTTTTAGCTTTGTAAACTGATGAGCCAGGTTCTTTGTCTTTATTGACATTATAAGTTATCTTGAGAAACGACTCTTCAAGAGCCAACAGCCTTGCTTTAAGGAATTGATTCTCTTCGTTAAGAGTACAAATCACATCGTCTTGGCGTCTTATAGCGGCTTCCGATTCTTTCTGTTTAACTCTGAGCAGATCAACATCTGACTCAAGCTCATTTTTGGAAATTGCGGCAAATAATCGCGAGTCAATATCATTAAAAATGACTGTAGAGAAAGGCGAACATGGGACGAACGGCTCTCTCCTCCGCAGAGGCTTTTAAAGAATATGAAATTCGAAGGAATTGAAATTGCGCGGCTCTGCGGAGGAGAGAGGGACGAACGGCATGCGGAATGGCCTTGGACAAACCATCCCATTGGTTCAACAAAATTACATTAAGGAGATAAATGGATGGTATTGGAGAGATGTTGTGATTTTTAACCCATTGAGTCGCATTGCACCCTGATGCACCCTACTTTAGTATTTACTCTGTCTAACGCCAGACGATTTTACTCGTCAATGGGAGAGCGCTGGCGCTTAATGGGTTAATGAAACATTGAATAATGACGTGACTGTGTATTGGGGCTATAGCAAACTTCACAGAGTCTTGGGTTGACCATGCTTGTGAAGTATGTTAGCGGATGGTATATCATATGGAAGATACAATATATATAGTTGTGTTAATTGTGCTTTTTCATTTGTTTGGCCCTCCTCCTCTCCTGAGACACTCCTACGCGTCACATCTGGTTGTAAAGCATATCTAGACGAAGGGCGATTTACGTGGCGGCATAATTCAGTCCTGAACTTGACACAAACCATAGATACATGACACAAACCATAGGGCTCATGACATATCTCACGACATGGTTTGCTTTCAAGACCCTGTGAGTATATGTACATAATTTAACTGCATGTCTGCATCTATACTTAAATACTAAGGAATAAACTTATAATCGTCACACAGACTTAACCACATGTGAAATACTAAGGAATAAACTTAAAATCCTCACATAGACTTAACCACATGTGATGTACAGATTACGGAATATACACAGTGAACAACAAGGACTAAGTTTACAATATCTCACTGCATGGTCTACTTTTCAGACCCTGTGAAGATATATTTAAGAAAACCATTTACTTAAATGAGATATAGAAAACCATTTACTTAAATGAGATATACAAAATCACAAGTCTTGTTAACAATTCCTAATTTACAACATCACAGTATGGTCAAATCTGACCCTGTGATAAGTTCATGTGCATCATCAAATTACACCTATCAATTACCAAGTAATAACTTTACATACAGTAAATTTCTACAATGGAATGAGATAAAAAGACACAAAACAACGCACGCATAATACGCGTGCACCTTTTATACAATATTTCACGGCATGGTCTACTTTCAAGACCCCGTTGAAAATAAAAGAAATCCATTAGATAAATAATGATTATAAGTACACCACAGGTCCAAGACGCATATACAGGTCCTATTACCTATCCCAAAATTAAAATACAGGAAAATTACACAACACAAAATCATAAGTCTTGTTGTCAAATCCGGCCGCTAGTGCTGTGATAAATTCATGCGCATCATCAAATTACACCTATCAATTACCAAGTAATAACTTTACATACAGTAAATGCTATCTTCAGACTTCAATCACGATATTTCTACAATGGAATGACATAAAAAGACACAAAACAACGCACGCATAATACGCGTGCACCTTTTATACAATATTTCACGGCATATTCTACTTTCAAGACCCCGTTGAAAATAACAGAAATCCATTAGATAAATAATGATTATAAGTACACCACAGGTCCAAGACGCATGTAGAGGTCCTATTACATATTCCAAAATTAAAATATCGCCAATAACATGAAAGTAGACTGCAATCTCTTTAGTGTAAGCAACAAGAGCTACGAGCAAAGAAGGGAACACATATTAATTTAATATTATAAAAGGATATATCGGTATATAAATCTGCGATGTATTCCCATTGTCAAACAAATATAGGAGCGATGTTGTCACATGATACCATTGAGGTCTTCTGATTGGAGACCACCAAGACCACCACTAAATTGTCATCATCCAATCGCGTAAGACCTTCTAGGCGCTGCGACTCACCTGACCATATTGGGCGAGAAAACGTTGCCTAAACGAGGGGACAAAATCACAAAATAACCAATGACAATGTCAATGTAACTGAACACTTTAAAACCTGAATATTTAATTACGAAGTCAATTAGATCTCCCAAAACGGGCTTTTCAGATTAATTTACAAAGTTATGTAAGTAAAGATTATAAAATACAATCTATTTACATGTATAAAATTATGGTAATTGAGTATAAGTCTAAGCAAAAATGTTCAGAAAGCATATTCTGTTTCAATTGTTTTTAAAAGTGATAAAACTACTGATGTCTTTAAATTTACGATCTAAGTCGTTCCATAACTTTGTTGCACGGAATTTGAAAGTCATCTGCCCATTGTATATACCATAGACATAGTCATGAGATAGAGACTCTATTTTTGCAAATTTTAAAGGTATATAAATATATCGCATATTGTTGGGTTTCGACTTTCGTATAATATCTTGTCTTTAGTGCGCGTTGTACATTGCCTGCGCAGCAGACCGGTCCAGGTGCGCCGGAAGCAACATGAAGCGGCGGGGGAAGCCATTTAAAAGGGCTCTTACTCTTGAGCCTTAATTTTTTTTGGGGGGGGGAGCCAATGTTCCTTAACATTTTGCTGTAGAGCGGATACTTCATTACTTGTAGCTAATACAGTTAGACAAATTTCGGCATGGATTGGAACATTTTTATTCGTCGCATGACACTAAAGACTAAAATGTATTGTAAAGCAACATGACAGTTGTCAGTCAATTTTCCATAGGTGGAAACTGATTGGTAACGTTTCTGAGAGGAATTCAAATTCAAATATGAGCTAAATTGTTTAAAAACAATTCATGTAAAAAACGCACGACGTTCGAAGTGCAGTTCCGGTAAAAAAGGCAACCTGCTGCCCCCGTGCTGCTCCCGCACTGTTTAGGCAACGGGGGCAGCTGGCCGCGTTACTCCGGCGCCCCTGGACCGGTCTATGCGTAGAGTGCCGTAGACTATAACCCTCATGCAGTTATCTTGAATTATATTTCATGCAATAGAAGATGCACGCGCTCCGGAAATTGTTATCTTGCCAATCTCAAGCCAGGTAGAACAAGATGTTGGGTGTTTTTGTATGCAGCTTTGACGCTTTTTCAGAGTTTTTATATTCACTATCAGAATCGACCAGTCCTGGTAACATAAGTAAATACTAGTTATCATGAGTAAATATGTTAGTTATTTCTATAACTCGTACAGCACTGTCCTTCCACATACCAATGTAAGTTATATGTGGTTAGACGCGCGTCTAACCACCCCCATTTTATTTGCCTCATTGAATCGACTCTCTACTGGTATAGCAAGGATATTTGGAAAATTTTTAATTATCTATAAAAATTGTACAGCAGCAATCCAGACGTTAAATATGCGGGTGGCTGAAATTCTCGACGTTTCAAGCAGGTTTCAAGCAATAAAAAGGACATTTCTTCCGTCACTCGTCATTATAAAAAACTCTGAAAAAGCGTCAACGCTGCATACAAAACACCAAACACCTTGTTCTACCTGGCTTGAGATTGGCAAGATAACAATTTCTGGAGCTCGTGCATCTTCTGTTGCATGAAATACAATTCAAGATAACTGCGGAGGGTTGTTATTGTTATTAGGGTTATAGTCTACTGCACTCTACGCATAGACAGGTCTGCAGCGCAGGCAATGTACAACGCGCACTATTAAAGACAAGATATTATACGAAAGTCGAAACCCAACAATATGCGATATATTTATATACCTTTAAAATTTGCAAAAATAGAGTCTCTATCTCATGACTATGTCTATGGTATATACAATGGGCAGATGACTTTCAAATTCCGTGCAACAAAGTTATGGAACGACTTAGATCGTAAATTTAAAGACATCAGTAGTTTTATCGCTTTTAAAAACAATTGAAACAGAATATGCTTTCTGAATATTTTTGCTTAGACTTATACTCAATTACCATAATTTTATACATGTAAATAGATTGTATTTTATAATCTTTACTTACATAACTTTGTAAATTGATCTGAAAAGCCCGTTTTGGGAGATCTAATTAAATTAATAATAATAATAATAATAATAATAATAACAATGTTTGACACATTTGTTTAGCTAGGTGTGAGTGAAACTTTAACTTCGTAATTAAATATTCAGGTTTTAAAGTGTTCAGTTACATTGACATTGTCATTGGTTATATTTTGTGATTTTGTCCCTTCGTTTAGGCAACGTTTTCTCATCCAATATTGTAGCTGCGAGAATATAAATCCCACCAAAATGTAGATAATTTTATACGCTTTCTACCAATTGCGTTAAGTTTGAATATCCTTAAGTTTTGGGTTAATATACGCGTTGAAACGCGCACATAAAATCAGGCAGGTATAATTCCAACTAGAAATTATATTCTGTACGTATTCCGACGGCAATTTTGACACCCTCGTTTAGGCAGCAATTTTTCGCTCAATATTGCGGCTACGAGAATATAAATTCCACCAAAATGTAGATATTTTTCTAAGCTTTCGACAAATATGCGTTATGTTTGAATATTTGTTAGCTTTGAGTCGAAATGGGCGCATAAAACCAGACAAATTATATATTCCGACTAGAATGTGTATTCCAACGGCAATTTTGACCCTTCGTTTAGGCAACGATTTTCCCTCAATATTGCAGAGAATATAAATCCCATCAAAATGGATATATTTTCATATATGCTTAAGTTTGAATATCCTTACGTTTCGAGTTAATATACGCGGTTGAAACGCGCGCAATCCGCGTCCGCCAGTCCGCGTCCGCCAGTCCGCGTCCGCCAGTCCGTGTCCGCCAGTCCGCGTCCGCCAGTCCGCGTCCGCCAGTCCGCGTCCGCCAGTCCGCGTCCGCCAGTCCGCGTCCGGGCCGCGCCCGTCTTTTATCCACACCCGTTACGACTACACCCTAACACCCTTCCGTGCTGTTTGAGGCGCGGTCCTCTCACTGTTTAATTAACACTTTTCATTTCCGCCGTTCATTCCCTCATATGTCCACACGTTTTTGCAATGTTATCCGTCTACGTCTGTACCAGCTTTCATCCTAGCCGCCATTAATTAACCGGATTTCGGTCGAATTGCCGAAGTTAGGAAGTTATAAGGAATTCTAAGCCCATGTGACTCACATTGCCAAGCTCGACAAAGTGTGTATACGTCAACTATTCATTTTCGTTGTACTGTACCGTGTGATTTTGGGTGCAGTTATTCTTGTACCAAATTAAAGATGGCAGACTTTCAATGGAAGGGCGAAAACACAAATAAGTTCAGTACTTGACGCAAGATTATGACATACCAAAGTTGGATTGCCCTCTTCTATGTCACCGAGGGCTACTATGTACTGCAGATCATTATTTATCAGAGGGAAATCACAGTATATAATCATTGCTGAATTATTATTTTTACCTAAAGAATGCATGTTCATTGCACATAAGATTGTTGTCTGCGCTATCGCAAAGTCACAGCAAAGTGTCAGATTGACTGGCTGGTGTTTCCTGTGTGACTGTGTGCACGCATGCAATGATTATTCATTTATTACAAAATATTGAAGTGGAACCGTATCTGCATGGCATATTATAAATACCAGTCATTATTCCCAACCTTCTTCAAGCGCAAGATTTGATATGATGAATTGAATTCCATAGAAGAAAAACCTTAAGGCTATTTTCTATAAAAAAAACGTCTAGAATCCTCCCCCCCCCCCCCGTTAAAGGCGGACATCGGAAGGTATTAGCTGTCACCAGATGGCAAACGCACAATGTGATGAGGAGATGCCAACTTGAGTGTGTAATACAATTTCCTGAAGTAAAGTGTTTACAAGACTATGCCAGAAACAGATACTATATAGCAGTAGCCAATCCAGTGAACTGTGCATGAAATTCTTTTATAATGATCACTCGCTGTAACAACTACAAACCAGCAGTGTTTTTAATACTGTCAGCGCAGTATTAAAACCGATGTCATCATGATGGCTTTACTGAATATAGACTGTTTTAATACGGATACGTAAACGTCTCTTTATCAAGTAATGTAGTTAAACGCCGTTTTATGCCGTTTTGTATTGTACTGAAATCTTGTTTTCGAAGAACTGTTAATTCATTCAATGAATTGCACTATACTTTTCCCGAGGTGGCTTCTAAACAGACCAGCGTTTCCACTTGGAAGGAAATTTCCTTCCAGAAGGAAATTTTGGCCTTTGGAAGGAAATTTGGAAGGAAATAGTATTTGGAAAGAAATTGGAGGAAATATTGTTATAAGGAGGGAAATGAGAAGGAAATTCTATTTCATCTCATAATTTCTAAGAATAAGGCAATTTTCATACAATTTTGGGCAAAAGAAGACTCTGAAATTGCCATTTCCAACGATCTAGAGACTCCATATTTTCAAAATTTTCCACTCGGCGCCAACCATGATGGCGCCTCGTGAACCCCCAAAGCGAGATCTCACGGATGTTTTTTTTTCCAAAGTTGGCAACTATGTATCTAGCACAGGACCCCAGAATCGCTATATTGAAATAACAACCAAACCTCGTACCCAGGGTATTATTTCTCAGACTCTACTTGGGGGGGGGGCTACTTAGCGTGGGCAGGAAAGACCCTAAGGGTTTCTTGTGTGTGTGTACAGAGGGGAGAGATGCAAGAAGCAGTATGGAATCCCTTTTCGCACCCACAGCAAGTAGTCCCCGATTATTATGCTTTTTGTCCCCCAGGGGCGAAGATGAGCTGATTTTAACCGGCAAAATACAGAGTTATCTGGTATAAATTTATATAATGTGTTTCAATACTAGAGTTTAGATGATAATTACCAAGTAAATCTGTCAGTTTTGAAAAAAATTTGAAGAATTTAAAAATGGAAGGATATTTAAAGATTTTTGGAAGGAAATTTTGTGGAAAAAAGGAAATTTCGGGTTATGGAGAAGGAAATATTTTTTGGGAGTGGAAACACTGAAACAGACATAAAATCACAGAGTAGATAATACATACAGAGACGTAACTGACCGTTGTAAACACTGCGGAAGATTACGTTATCATGTACCCACTTTTTTTCAGGCGACTGGGCGAAAAATGATCAACTGCGCGTGCTCAGCAAGTTTAAAGTGACTCGTCATCAGGTTGTCATCCAATCAGATGCATGCATCTAGTAACTTGCCGAGCATGCGCACAAAAAAAGTGGGTACACTAGTTACGTCTCTGTATGTCTCTACTCTGTGATAAAATGGCTCCTGAGTCTGGTGAAACAAATAGACATTACTTATTAATATTGCATATATGAATAATGACGAGTTTGATATTAGCTTCACAGTTGAACGTGCGTGCATGCAACTTCCAAAAACCACAATACTCTTGAGTATAAGACGCAGGACAAGGAGAAACAGTCTTGCTTTATATTCAATAAAAATAGGCTTCAGAAAAGTTTGAATAGCTACTTCTAAAAAAGTATAGTTTTTACAAAACAGTCCGTGGAAAACTAGTACTCCAAAGGAAGATCAAACCCAGATTAAAGGTAGCCTATACTCCGGCCATTATTAACAAACGAGATGATAGCACGAAGATTGTCTTGGACATTATGGCTTGTCGGAATATTGCTCTCTTTCAAAGTTGCAACATCAGGTAACAGTCTTGTAACTACTGGTATAATATTAATATATGATAGTAAATATTACATTTTATTGAGCCAGTGAATAATATCTTCAAAAGATTAGTAAATAGTGACAGTTAATACTGAATGATTTAAATAGTAAATACAGTGACATAATTTTGAATTATGGCATTGCAATATATATTACGAAGTTTATTTCGTTTGATATTAATGCAATTATGCTATTATGGAATACAATACTGCATTTTCCATTGTCTATGCAATTTCCAGTAAGGGTTACTGGCAATTATAATAAATTTCTTTCGGCGTGAAATTTTCATTAGGCATAGATTCAAAATTCGATTTCCGGTAACGAGAGGTCTGCCTGCATGCAACAGTGTTGACAAGCTAGTGTTGGGAATACTCTTCGAGTCAAAATTTCGTTAATTAAAACAAGCGTAAAATTTCTATCACATATGAAAGAAAATAAGGCCTATACGGGGAGAGGGGAGGGGTTATCAAATATATTGACCTAGTTTTCGACACCGTTAATATGTTGAAGGTACATTAGACAGATTTAGAAAAGACGACGAAGCAAACACGACGACGTAGTCTCAATTTCAGCTCAAGATTGAGATTGAGAGCTAAGGAACTTGATTACTGTAAGAAATTGAAGCTTTTTTGAAATAACCTTACAAACTGCTAAGTTCCGGAAAAACGATCCGTTGTCTGCTATGAGACAGATTTTATGTAACGCCTCTAACGTCGAGACAAGCATTCACGTTGCTCCAATGATGTATAAAATCTCAGTTTAACGTTGTATTCAGAATGACAACGTTGTTGAGGATACCCCTGGGACCACAAATTATTCTAACTTTTTATTTTGCATGTAAAATTTCTTTGTTTCGAAGGTGAATCTTTCATTTCCCGTCGTATTTTGTAAATCAGTCCGTTTATTTTTAGAAAACGACTTAAACGTCTGGGATGCTTAGACGATTAATAAAAGGAATACCGTAGATGATTGTCAGATCGAAATATTTTCTCTTATTTTTGTGGTTTCATTTTGAGTGCTCATGATCTTAAATTGTTGAGTCTAGCTGTACTCACAGCTGTCCAGACGTCTCTCAACTTCTACTCGCCATCGCATGATTACCTATACTAATAGCGCGCAGGTTGGCGTAAAATATCTTTATTGTGTTATATTTTTAAATGAGTTTGTACTGACTTTTTCGTAGAAAACCACGAAGATAAGAATTGTTTTATAGGATAATGATTTATTTATTTTAAATAAGTGGTGCCGGCTTCGAAGTATCTGAATTTTTGTCTCGTCAAGCAATACTGTATATATCGGAGCTTTATATCACCTGTCGCTACTGGGCATATACTGTAGGTGTACGAGACAGGGAGCAGGAGGACAATTGATAAAAGGAGAATAGTGCGAATAGTGCGAATAATCGGCAAATAATCGCGAATATTGATAATGGTAAAATATCCAAATGGCCACTCTGTCACGGATCACTGATTAAGCATTGGGGAAAGGGAAGGTCCATTGTTTCCAAAACACGGAAATGGATCCGCAGCAGAAACATACCAGAGTAAAGGCAACACGCTGACGCAGCCACCCCCATTTCTCGCTCGCTCCCTCCCTTCTCAGGCCCTAATTTCTTTATCTCGCACTTTCTCTGCCGTGTCGATCAGCACAGAAAGAGCTGTAAATATGCAAACTAGGGTTTTTATGCATTGTACATCATTATTTGTTCATTAAATAACGTTAATTACACAAATTCCAATACTTAATCAGCTTCCGTGGAGTGTTTCGCCAATTTGAATAGTGAAATATCCAAATGGCCACTCTGCCACGGATCACTGATTAAGTATTGGGGAAAAGAAAGGACCATTGCTTCCAAATGAAACACGGAAATGAATTCCTCCGCAGTTCAGTTATTGCGCGCTCCTAACAATACTTCTCCTCCCATATACCCAAACCCCCATTCTCAAATACCCTACCCCACATTTTACTTCCCCAACCCTCATGCTTAACCACAAAATTCGCATTTGCCACAAACACTAACCAAACTGTAATCTATTAAGCAAACAGACCGGCAACGAACAGTGTAAAAATCGCAACTGAAAACCGATAGGTGGACTAGCATATTCAGCCGACGATGAACGTGGAGAATAATCCGGAACTGATGCCACAGGACTAGTCCCCGGGAGAAGTTTCCACACGATAACTCGCTTCTGAGAACGCTCATAAGCTGCTAACCGGCGGAACGAAAACAGCAGTACCAACATGCTCCCATTCAGGCACAACAAATATTTGAAAACTGAGACGTTTGGCGAGTGGCGAGATAAAAGATGAACAAAGAAAGAAATCTCAAAGGCACCCCCCCCCCCTCCCCGGAAGGACCAGATGAGGGCAACATCCCAAATGCTAGAGTCGAACACAAGGAGCGTTAGATAGCTTTGGAAACGTTGATCCCCATCAGCCAAGAAAGGAAAAGGAACCCAATAAATACAAACGAAGACCCGCAGGCGAGCGCAAACACAAGATCAGTACGTCATTTCATACACCCTCGTCTCAAGCAATCATGCATTGCGCGATGCACGTCTCTCATACGCCAAACACACTGGCTACGTTTTTTAAAATTCAAATTTAGTAGCTACTCGTGCTCGGTCTCAAGCAATCATGCAATTGCGAGATACACTTCTCTCATACGCCAAAAACATTGGCCACTTTGCCTTAAATCCAAATTCACAGTAGCTAATCGTGCTCGGTCTCAAGCAATCATGCATTGCGAGAACACT
Organism: Paramuricea clavata; assembly: GCA_902702795.2. Taxonomy (NCBI): domain Eukaryota; kingdom Metazoa; phylum Cnidaria; class Anthozoa; order Malacalcyonacea; family Plexauridae; genus Paramuricea; species Paramuricea clavata. Next base: position 12,284 of record CACRXK020008236.1, read on the forward strand.
TTTCCCTACGTCAAACACATTGGCAACTGCTAAATCCATAGTAGGACTCGTGCTCGGTCTCAAGCAGTCATGGATTGCGAGATGAACTTTTCTCATACGGCAAACATATTGGCAACTTTAAGTGCTCGGTCTCAAGCCTGAATCATGTATTGCAAGATGCACCTCCTACATTTGCAAACATCAGCAATTTGAACTGTCAAACCGTATTCGGTTAATGCGCTGTTCGTGTTCAATCCCAAGCAATCATGGATTGGGAGATCCATTTATCTGCTTGCCCAAACATATTGGCAACTGCTAAATCCATAGTAGAACTCGTGCTCGGTCTCAAGCAATCATGGATTGCGAGATGCACTTCTCTCATACGGCAAACATATTGGCAACCAATTAAAATCCTAATTCAGTAACTACTCGTGCTCGGTCTCAAGCAATCATGCATTGCGAGATGCACTTCTGTTATACGCCAAACACATTAGCCCTCTTTCTCTCAAGCGAAATGCAATAAACTACTCCCATCCCATACGAAACACAATACCCAATAGCCATGAGGTTACCTATTTATCAAGCCAGGATTCGATCCAGGACTCTATAACAAACATACTCGCAGGGAAGTTTCCCGAATTTACCGAGCGAAGCGAGGTGGGTTTGGGAAAGTTCCAGCCACCCGCAGTGCATCCAATCCCGGACTCACAGATCCTGTAAGTATGTTTGACTTTATCACGTCCCATTTCGGTAAAAAGTTTTTAGAATTTACGCATTTTAATATATAATTTCTTTTTGGATAACGAACATTTGAGCCACCAACATACTCCGCAAACAATCAAACTTAGGCTTAAATTGAAGCTAAAATACTTCTCTACAATATTCCCTTATTCTTGATCATGAAAAGAGAAAATGTACACATTCTGCAAAAAACATTGCCAAGATTTATATAAACCCGCCCGTGACGAACAAATTTCGGCGGCCATCTTTCTTCTCTTCCACCTTGAATACAGAATTAATATTCCACTTTCATCAAACAAACTAAAAAATAATAATTATTATATATTTATTTTTTATTTAAATCTTCGTCGGAAATTAAATTGTTCAAATCGCTTTATAATGGCCGCCCCGAAACATCGATCTCGAAGCCCCCTCCTAAACATACGTCAGCAGGTCGGTTCGAGATTCAAAGCACCTCCACGTAGCCAACAGGAAGGCCGCTAATACGCTAGGTATGAGATAAGAGCCAGAGCTCGAGCCAAAACTCGAGCTAGGACTCGAGCCAGGACTCAATTTAGGATTCGAGCCAAAAATGACGCCAGGATAGAATTGTATTCTACGTGGCGACAATAATACTATTAGTCACTGGGCCGAAGGCAGGTTGAATTTGTTGTCTTGTTGCGCGCTAAAAAACTGTTCCGATCGACATTCGAAACACAGCACGAACCATTCAGGTATGGTAAGTAGCTAGGTATAACGTTCAAGATGCTTGTGGAGGAGGCTTTGAGCTTAGCATTCGGCATCTATAATTAACAGATCAATGCCATGAGTACTGAAAACATGGATTTTCAAATTTGGAATCTGATAATGTGCACACTGAAACATTTGGACTTCAAGTATTTAATACGAGGGGTGTAGCCAGCGCAAACGAGTGTAGGTGGGATCAAATCGCCAAATACACAGAACTATAGGGTCCGGTAGTCCGGGCGCATGGTGCCCAGAAAAATGTTTCTATTTTAAGGGTCTGCGAAACGCTATTTCGTGCATTTAGACACGTACGCGCATTTTATGAAAAGCCACAGGTTTAGTATATTTTATGCCATGAGTGAAAGCATTACACGCTTCACCCCAGTTTCTCCTCGGCATTGGAAGAATTAAAAATTTGTCCTGGTTTGAAACCCCCCCCCCCCCAATTTTCCCACATTAACCTAGCTATATAATCTAATTTTCTGTTATAATTTTTTGACAACATCTTAGTCATTTACCACTTGGATGTGACAATTGTGAACCGTTATGGGAAAAATGTGACAATTATAACGACTCATCCTAATGAAACACATCAGCGTTTTATGATTCCGGTTGGCGAAAGTTATCAAATAACCTCAACAACCTCTACAGTTCGGCAAATGTTCATCACAGCATATGACGCAGCAACATTTTTTTCCAATCAAGGTAGACGGAAAGAACTCAGTTTCTGTATCTTCCAGTCTCACACGAGTCAGCAGTATCCACTATGTTCCTTCAGGTGTGTTGCGGTGAATAATTGTTTTAGTATATACCAGTACCATAAAACTAAAATGAACAAGAAAATAGCGAAATAAAAAATTTGTATTGTAGCTACGGAATAACTGTAAAACGGTATTTACATGCAGGTTAATTAAAACATTATTTCTCAGAAATTGTTTATACCTTTAGACACTGCAGGGCATTTTTTAACTATGTAACTGGGAGGACCAAAGACCTCCCAGCCCCCATGGTGGTCCCCCTCATTGAACCGTTTTGGCCCCTCCAGTCAAAGTGCCTTTTCTCTAAAGTATAAGCAAAACATGGAATTTAGAAGGGAGGTTTGGTATTCTAGTAACTGAAATTTGCTTTGTGAATCTTATGGCCTGTCTTTTATCTTTAATGCGAAACATTGTGTTGTAAATACGTTATTGGATTTTAAACATTTTCCAGTGGATTGCATTTCCTAGACCCTATAAGGAAGGCTCGAATAAACAAGTTAGTGAACCCAGGGGGCGTAGGAAGTAGGGGCCAGCGGGCCCCCAACCCATTGTTTTATAAAGAGGGGGAACGGAATATTTTTTGTCCCCACCAAAAAAAACCAATTGAATTTGAAATTGGAAGTATTTGAAATCTGGAATCGATATTTTAACAACAACATTTCTCAAAATAATCCATCCTGACTCACGGATAACATAAACTTCCAAATCGTAATGAAAGAATTAATGAAAGGGCCTAACAAAAGAGGTAGAGAAGACATTCAAAGTGCCATTTCCGACGATCTAGAGACGCAAAATTTTCAAAATTTTGGCACCTCATGCGCATCGGTCCATTTAAGTGGCCCCCTGAGTAACCGAGTTGTCGTACTACATAAACATACGATGTAAGTACAGTTCACTGAAGGTTCAGTCTATCTACACCATAATGAAATGCTGTATCTCCAAAAATCTGTTTAAATAAATGCAGGAATTGCAGTCCTAGGGGTAGAAAAATACAAATATTTTCTGTGGATGAATACCCCCAGATCCCCCTACTATTAAATGCGATACCACACCAAACTTTTTGTTTCCAGCAAGTAACAACCATCTGTTATCTCTCCACAGTCAGTAGAGTATGGTCCGTTTTTGCAGATGCTCCCCC
>CACRXK020008237.1:0-14181 GCA_902702795.2 Paramuricea clavata
TTCATCTTTGAGCTGTTGATTCTGTTTCAACTTCCTGTTTACATTGTGGAGTCGCTTCCTACTGGGTTCTTCATTAGTGTTTGACAATACAGCTCCTGGTATCCATGGAACAGCAACTTCGTATCTTCCATCCTCTTTCCTAGTGATGCTTTCTTGGAATTCTGCATAAATTGTTGACTGATCTTTCTCCCCTCGATCCTCTACTCCCAAGACATCTAGGGAATAGAGCTGTTCATAATCACTATGGTCACAAACATACATGCACCTTGAGTCTGCGTAATCTTGGCTGCCATGAACTACCCAACCGAAGGTCGTTCCTTCTACAATCGGATCCTCTGATTTTCCCTTGTAGACTTGATCAGTCCGTATTTTGCAATAGGTAGCATCGCCCAATATGACATGGATGGAGTACTCTTCGCTTTCTGACCGGTAGAATGTTTTCTCGCGAAGATGCTCGTATTTCTCCTTTAGCTCTATGAAAGTCGGTCTTTTCACAGTTGTAAAATCTGGCATTTCTGTACCAGTAATCTCGATATTCTCACTTGCCCGTCCATCAACTTAATTGATTGTTACTTCAAACACTGGCATTGATGCCTTTTTGGACCCGTTTACAGTTAGGATGTTTCTACTCTCATGGCGCTGGGGTGATAGTCTTAATTGTCGCACTGCTTCCTTCGAGATGAAATTTCTCCCAGAGCCCGTGTCGAGATACGCCCAAAATGTCTTACCCTTAATTTTAAGTGGCACAATAGCTGGTAAAGACTTCTCTTCAGAGGATGGGGAATATCCATTTAACATTGCGTTGTGGTTTTCTCGATTATTGCTTTCCTGTAGTTTATCACAAAAGCTAGTGTGATGTTTGCCCTTGCACTTGTAGCATGCACCCCCTACTGCGACATTTACTTTCGCGGTGGCCTGGTCGACCACAATTAAAGCACAGTCGTTTTTCAACAAACAACTGTCTACGCTTAGTCACAGAGTCATACGATGTGCATTGGTCTCCCCAGTGCTGTCCTTCGCAATAAATACAGACCGGGCCCTTGCCTTTACCATTGGTAAACTTTCCCCCCATTTGGGTATACCAGTTTCGCTCCCTCTTTCTTGGGTTTTCATGCTCCTTAGTTGATACCTCTTCTGTTTTGTTACGCTTCAACCACCCCTGTAATGCTGATAACAATTGTTTCATGTTCCAATCTTCCCAATTATCATCAATATGTACTAAATAAGGCTTAACCTGGGGGAGTTTATTTAAAGTAGATACCACCAACCCCTTTAACATAGCTTCTTCACTCAACGTTTGCAGTGCGTCATAGTTTTTGCAAAGACTTTCATAAAATTCACATACCTTATCGTAGTTTCGTCCTCTCACCGTCTGTAACTTAATAATCTCCTCCATATGAGCTGCAATTACTAATTTATTATGACCATATTCCATTTTCAACCTTTCCCATGCTGTTTTGTAACCTTCTGACCCCGGCTTCAAGTTCGAAAGTCTACCTCTCACCTTCGGATTCACAAGCTCTAACAGGTACCCAAATTTCTCAGCGTCCGAAATGGACTTACTGTCAACTTGTGAGGAAAACATATTCTCAAACCTTATCCAGTCAGCAGAAGTGCCATTAAAGGGTGATATTTTCAACTCTGGTAGTTTCGATGTACTTGCTTTAGCTTCTTTCTCCATCTGAATTTTCTTCTCTGCCAGCACTAACTCCGCTCTCATTCTTTCTTCCCACATTTCTTTCTCTTGTTGTTGGATCTGCCTACGTAGTTGCTCTTCTTTCTCCATCTTTCTGACCGCCACTTCTTCCTCAGCTCTCAAGTTTTCATGTCTCTGTCTATCGTCTAGTACCCTACACAACCTCGCACGTTTCTCACATAGTGGTGCATACTCTGCCTTCAAATCTCTTGTCCACTGTCTAATAGATCTTTGTGTTGAATTTCCCAGCTCAATTTTTAATTCTTGTAAATGGGACACCAAGTCGTTCATATTATCTTGAATCTGCTGTGTTCGCTTGCATACTTGTTTGATTTCATTAAAATCCTCACTTTCCAATAATTCGTCGACGTCCTCGAGATAAAACTGCAGCTTTTCAATCTCTTTTCTAATCTTTTTCTCCTGGTCTTTCTCCTCCTGAGTGATTTCTACCGTATTATTCTCCTCAATTTCTTGTTGTTCAAGTTCGTCCGCCATCTTGGATTTCGTAATACCCTCAATTTCTCGTCTTTATCCGCAAATATTTCGTTGTTCAATCCTGGTCACGGCACCAAAATGTGCCGAACTTGTGTCGGCACACTAAAACTCTCGTATTATGTTTTAGTAAAATTTAATAAACTATAAAAACTCCCACCTTTTACACAAAACTCTCGCTCACAAAGTGTCACATGTTTGTTGTTTTTCCCGATACTCAGGTCGCCCGCGAACAGGCTTGTTTCCCACAGGTAACCCAATACACCTATCTCTAATGTGTTCGTTCAGGAACACGATGCCATGGTTTTCTGCGGTCGGTGAAAAAACGCACGAACCGCAACTGCAAATTGCACGAACCGCAAACCGCAAATTGGGATATAGATTCATGTCTCGCTAATAGGGTTAGCGGTTAGGGTTAGGGTTAGGGTTAGGGTGGGGATTAGGGTTAGCATTATAAATAGCGAGACATGAATCTATAACCGCAAATTGCACGAACCGCAACCGCAAATTGCACGAACCGCGACCGCAAACCCCACGAACCGCGTCGGCAAACCGCACGAACCGCGACCGAACCGCAGTGTTAATTAACTTATTTCTAGGCAGTACTGTATATAAAATAATTATTATCATGTAGAAACTAAATACTTCTTGTTCAGAGTTTAGTTGCAATTCGTGGAAGATATATTTATTCCTCACTTTCGCACCGCATGATAAACACTGATATGCATGCACATTATATGTCTGGTTAACTCCGGTAACGCCAAACATAAATGAACTTTTGTCCACTATAGCGCTTGTCATAGTTGAAGTATTCATTTATATAACCTTTTGTTATCAGTCATACTTGTATAATTATCAAACAGGGGGATGTGATGGAACTAAAAAAAATCCAGAAATTGTAAAAGCGCCACTGGAAGACTACCACGCAGGCGTAGGTTCTACTGTCATCCTTCAATGGACATATTGCAAGACTCGCGAAAGTTCGATAACAGGAATAATCATCTCTCGTGAGGCACTAAGAAAAAGATCATACTTGTTAGCAATTGATACTGCAGGAAAGACCACTTATTACCAGGCAACACATCAACGTTATAATATAACATGGATAAAGAAAAACGGCTCAATAACATTTATAATAATGAATATATCGATGAGCGACGCGGGACATTATACTTTAGTAATAAGAAGAGTTGGATATGTCGATCTCGAAAAAAGAGTTAACGTGGTTGTACGCAGAGCAGGTTTGATGCTTATTATATATATACCTTTTGCATTCTTTACTCGGCTTAGAATCTACAGTACATGGTCTTCATTCTATTCAATACGTATATACGAACTAATTTATGCAGAATATAAAAGTTTCTGAAATTTGTATCTTCCATAGAAAGTCCAGGTCATCCAAAGTTGTTAACAAGGGACCTTATATCAATTACGAAAACTCCCATTTCTCCGTCAACAAAAAGCTTATCTGATCATGGAAGTAGCAAAGGTATCTAGAGAATGTAAAGTCACGTTCTTCATGAAGTTACACGATATGAATTACTTTGACGGTTATATACGGTCATTAATGTTTCCCATGCATTTAGTACCCGGACCACCATGACGCGTCCGTTTATATCTGACACCGTCTGAAATGTTGAATACCTGGTCCAATTAAAATTATTAATAATTTGTCATTTCGAAAATATCAAATGAAATACGTTATATTTCAGATAACTATAGTCTTTTAACAAATCCTTTTCTTTTTTTTCAGAAATTCCATCAACGCATTATCCTTCACATACAGCTAAACTAAATAGCATGGAAACGATAGTTACTAGTGTGTTAGCCACAAAACGTCAAAAATATGGGTTATCAAAAACCAACAGTGATTTAACCGCTTCCAAGAAACACACTGTGAAAAGTATGTATTTTAATATTTTACAATGTTTTTATTCCATCAGTAAATAGGTATGGTGTTTGACTGCTTGAATTACTGCTTTAAAAATGTCCTGTTTTGACAGAAAAACAAGAAGACGAATATGACATCGTGGCAATTATAATGATATGCGTACTTGCTGGGATGGCTCCAATTGCGTTGCTTTCATTAGTGATTACAATTTATAAACTGCGACGACGTGAGTACTGTTGATGTTACAGTATGCTTGAAGCTGTTTTAATTTCCTCGATATTCTTCTAACCAATTAGTGTCAGCTAACAGTTGTCGATTTACATTGAATATTATTAAGTAATTTTTTCATAAAATAGCACTGAATCACTTTGCTCCTATTTTCGTACAGGTCGAAATAAAAGGTAAGAAAAGTTTTCTATTCAGTTTAAAAATATTTATAAATTATCTCACAGGAGCCATATCATACATGGATCACCAACTGTAGGCAGTGAGCTCCATATATATAGAGCGTTTGCACATGACGTCACAGCCGCCATGTTGGTGTTCCAATTCAAAAGAATTTTAATTAGATTCTTTTGTCTGGAACACCAATTTGGCCGCCATGGCTTTTGTCGAGTTGGTCCCTGGGGAATGAGGGCAAACGCTCTATACCTGGAGCGAGAACTTGAGTCCAAAACGTGAAGCCACAATCTTGGACATAACTGGTTGAGACTATTTTCCCCCTATAGAAAATTCGCGTATTTTTATGATAAACTCCATGTTGAATCATGTTGCCATTCTTAAACCCCCGCTCCCCCAACTCAATGTTGAGCTTATATCATGGTATATTACCAAAAGTTGTTTTGGCGTTGTTCACAACATTGAACTTGGAGACAAAGTTTGTTTTGTCAATGTTCAATAACTTTGTAATATTAGCAGGAATGGTCTCAAGGGTTTTGTCCAAGATTGCAGCTTCGTGTTAACCGCGCAGAAAAAACATTAGAAAGTGACTGTAACTGTAAAATTGTTCAATGCTCTTGTTGCCTCAATTTTTCTCCCAAAATATATGAACATGGCATCAGTGCTGACCACGCACACGTCAAAATCGCCTATACTTACATGTACTGTATGTATAGTAACCGTGTAAAAGAATTAACAAATATATCATTTTATTTCCTCCTATAGAAGGAAAAAGTGCGGAAACATAACAAGTATCAACACAAACATTCAGGTATCGTACGTGTAGATGAAGCATTACTGATTTTATTTATTCATTTGCAAAAGCTATTAATTCAATATTAATAGGCCTGCAGTATAGAAAAGCATGCAGTCAATTTTGACGTAATATATGAACAACGAGAGCGAGTGTTTCACCGGGATATCCAAACACGAGAAAACATTGTTTTCGAGTGTTTGGATATCCCGGTGAGACACGAGCTCGAGTTATTTATATGGCTTCTCAAATGAATCGAGACGTAACAGAATGTTTTCGTTTGCTGATTTGAATAGAATTCTTAACCAAGCATAACGTAATTAGGAATTCTATTCAAGTAATTTTGCATGCGTAAATAAGATATTTGATGAAAACACTAGTGACTTTCATCAAGTTTCATCGGGTTATCCAAATGGCATCTTGTGATCAAATAGGTGATTATCATTGGCTGAATTGCTCATGAATTATTAATGAATTTGAGAAAGTATAATCAGAAACATTTTGAATAACAATAATTTGAAATTTAAATTAAAAACGGGCGCTCTCCGCAAACTGAAAATTTTACTTCCCAAGACGATTTTTTTTCATGCATTAAAAATAGGTACGCTGGCATGGATTAAAAATAGGTACGCTGAGCGTACTGTGTTCGTTGTGACCATGATCTCGGCAGTCATTGCCAGCACAGTTTCTTATATTCCAATATTGCATGTATTTTATCATACAGACATCCTTGAATTTATGATGTATTTCGTCAAACAGGTCCACTTTTTTGTTTTGAGTACCTGATCCCTACCCCTGAACCTAACCATAACCGATGGATGGCTAATAAGCGACCACGTTGTGATAACACGATACTCGATGATTACGTTATTGAACTGTTTGAGCAAAATGAAATTATAGATTGAAATTAACTCCCCCCCCCCCTCCCTTGTCCCTCTCGTACTCCTTTATTTCCATCCCCAACTAGAGATTTTATCTTCCACAAATAGCTTTTTTCTTCCAGGAAGGAAATTTTCTTCCAAAAGAAAATTTTCTTTTAAGAGAGAAATATTCCTTAGCTTTCTACTGAAATAGGTATTCTGTTGCCTTTCTAATTAATTTACAACATTGGCATTGCCAAAATAATATTTCATTGAATGTTAGTATTAAAATCGGATATATTATTTTATTCGTGGAATTTATATATTTACGAATTACAAGCTTCGTTTGAACAAAATTCAAAAGATTTACTTCCCTAGTTTGACGAACCAAAGCAGTATTTACACTGTAGTCGAATTCACTCGTGATTGGACGTCAAACCATCGCGCCACGACAATTATGTAAAGAACTAATATCGACCAGACGACCACGTATCGACAGTGACGTTATGATCAAACACCTTCTAGCCGTTCCTATACAACAACGAATTTTTTACTGCAATGCGCAACCGCTGGTGCAAAAAACTAAGTACCTTTAAATTAGTCATGTTTTCGCTCGCTACTCTGGTTTTTGAATGAATGCAAAGCGGCCAAGTGACGACTGGAATGTCAAAACGTTGAGAGGTTAGGGTGCATTCTCAATTGGGAAACTTTTGAAATCTGTATAGTTTCAGTATATGAACTCTATCTATGTTGTTCTGTATCGTTGTGTAAATGTTCATCACATAAAATCTTTCAGTTACAAGAAAGAAACCTGACGATTCATCATCAAAGAAGTGAAATGACCAATGGTGAACTTGATGATAGTTTTAGTGCTTCAAGCATGAGCGGTTTTTCGTACAGAGATTCACTGGAAAGTCACGATGCCAGTGACGAAGAACCACCTTCTACAATAACATTTGGCATCGCGCAATCAGAAGCACCTGGAGTTTCTCGCGATTTTATATCTATTATAACACGCGACATAAAACAGGATGCAAATTGCCCACTTCTTCCTAAACGGAAGAACTACGAACTGAAACGAGAATTGATTCGCGACATGGAAATCGTCGGACAAGGAGCCTTTGGCCTCGTCGCCAAAGCTGTCCTGTCCTACAAAAATGGTCTGTGCATAGTCGCTGTTAAAATGCTCAAAGGTTTGTTAGAAACAATGTGGATGTTATGTGGTTTATGTTTCAGTTAAAAGTGTAATGAATAGCGCTTCAAGGCAACGCAGTCAGTTTCTGGGGGACGTTAGCTAGAACTGGATGTTTGAATCCTATAATAGGCCTACTTAAAGAGTTTAAATGCGATGGTGTTTCAATCCGATTCTCCCAACATTTTCAACGCTGTACCAAGTCAAATCTTCATGTTGGAACTAACAGATACTGTATTGTATGTGTAACGAGCTGGAATGAGATTGTCGTTTCTTTTACAGAGTTTGCTTCAAATGAAGATAGAAGGGATTTAATCGCAGAGTGTACTTTGATGAGAAGATTGGACTCTCACAAAAATGTTGTGCAACTTTTGGGACATGTACTACAAACAGGTGAAAGTACTTTCCTGGCTATAAATATATTTAAATTCCGGTAATTTATGCAATGAGGGTAAAAAAAGAGTAAATTAATGTAAATGTGATTTAAAAATGTAAATGTTATTTTATTATTCTCAGAACCAATTTGGGTTGTAACCGAATACGTTGCCCATGGCGACCTACTTGGCTTTTTGAGAAAATGTCGTGGAATTCAAGATTCTGTATACCATGGGGTGGCAACTTATTGTGGTTCAAGTCTTACACAACATCAGTTACTGAATATGGCTAAAGACATCGCTTGTGGAATGGCACATTTAGCACAAAACAAGGCATGCGAATATTACAATTATGCGTCTGAATGGATGAAGCACCTACACTATATACCAATATATTTTAGCAAAAATTAATCAACGAACTCCGGAGTAGCTTTCTATGTTGCCCTTATAAATGTTTATTAACGCTAATGCTAATTAGCTATGATGCTTTCGCATTTCGTAAGAATACATGCATCGTCTGCATTTAGCATTTTATGCAACTTGAGTTCTTGCAAATGTAAGAACGCAACCTGAGTTCCTGAAAATTATTTCGCCAGATCATATACCCAAAACTCATGGATATATAGTTTCATATTTCTCTCTTTTTGATTGTGACAAAGACAAAATGCCACTAAAGGCTCTCCCACTGCTTTAGAACTTATTATTTCGTTTAAATTATTTCTGCTCCAAAGAACTGATTGGATTATTACAAGCCTTAACGTGTATTACGTGTATATATATTGACGACTTGAGCGTTAAAACAAACTTCATTTTTAGCACGTTATTTTTTACAAATAATGAAGAAGTGAATGTAATAAGTAATTTCTAATCATTCCCTATAACGAAAGCGCGGAAATTTATATATAATAGTTCCAACATATTATATGCAGCAATACTGTACCTAGTATACTTCGATTCGTTAAATAATTATAAAACTTAACTTCTTTTCACGTTGTCGACAAACTTTGGAATGAAACGACACAAGGAATAATTCTACTTTACATTAAACGTTTATCTTTAAACGAAGTCACTTGATGGAAAACGTCAACTTCATATATGATTCGAAAATGTCGCTCATAATGCTCATTCAACACCTGACTGATACTCCGCCGTAACTCCTTGATATCAGTGCATGGTGTGACCACACATGAATGCATTGCTTTAGTTTCCTTCGCCCCGTTGCAAGCATACGCCCAGAAATGCACACGTCATTCAACACGGTTGTTATTTCGCGTCCTCCCCTGCGCGCTCGCTCTGATCTCTATATAGTAGCTTAGCTATTTATTATTATATTTTTCTCTCTAAAGCGCCTGGATATACGAGGCTGGTTGTCATTCAATAAGTTGCATTCATGCGTTCCTTTTATTTGTAGATAATCCATCGGGATTTGGCCGCAAGGAATGTCCTTGTAGATGAAAATACTAACTGCAAAATAACAGATTTTGGAATGGCACGGGATGTAAAATCTACAAATTATTACAGAACAAGGAACAGGGTATAAATAGCCTTATCACTATCTCCCACACTTTTTCTAAAGCTGTGGACAATACGCTTCTATTTAAGTAATATTTCAAGTCCGATAGGATTGGACTGGATTTCAAGTCCGCGCAATTTGATCAAAATGTGAGGACTTGAAATCTAGTCCAGGCTGAATTGGATGATTTGAAATGACATCTCATATGAATATATTACTACTTAAAGTGAGGTGAATTCGTTTTGATCCAGTCCAAGGACTGAATTAATTTAGATCCAGTCCTAGGACTGGATCAATATACTTCACCAGGTATCCAGTATTATCATGTGAGAAAAATAAAGCAATATGGTTGGCTAGTACACTCATGAAATATTAATGAGTTTGAGTTATACATATACTGGTAATTGCGTTTTTTTCCCCAATTAAATCATATTTATTTAGTTTCTTCTTTCTTAATTAATATTAGGGAAGAATTCCTTTCAAATGGACTGCAATTGAAGCGATTCTCTATGATAAATATACAACGATGAGTGATGTGTACGTTTTGTTAAAAAATATCTTATAATACACTGTGTTATGTGTTGAAACCCTGGTTGAAACACAGTCGTGTTTCGGTTCAATAAATTGTAAACTAATGTTATATATCGTATATAGGTGGAGCTATGGAATTGTTTTGTATGAAATTGTGACAATTGGTGAGTGACCCTTTTCTAAGCTGTGCTAACTCATTGATGACGTATGTTTAATGCATGAGCATTATTTATATACATGTCAATCCGGCACAAGATACAAAACAATTGTAACTCCGAAAACGGTAAGCATTTTGAAAGGTGACATCATCGTGATGACGAAAATCTTGTCGAAATCGTCTTGCATGAAGTACGACCTAGCGTATGTTAAAGTTCGGACACAGCTGTTCCTCCGAAACAATGGTACCATCAGCGCTACTGCCAGATGTTGTGGATTTCCCTGTTTCTTTTACTTTTTGGTCAATTTGATCTGTTTAGTATATAAGTCTTATTGTTAATTAGTTTGTACCATGTCCAAATACTCGTGCCAGTAAGAGCGTGGGAGTAAATACGTTTGGATGAGTCGTTCTTTGCAGGGAGTGTTAAGGCAGTGAAGAGTGTTACGGCAGTTGAAGTATGTATTTAGTGGCGCGTCGTTGAATTCTTTCCGTTTTTTGATGAAATCCACCGTTTAAGGGGGCCAAACCTTCGATGCATAAGCAACATGTGTACGAACGATAGTGATTCCTACGCATTGTGTCGTTCTCTTTGCATTGCCCCTCTCTCCTCCGCAGAGGCTTTAGTTGGCTATGATTACGATTAGTATTGAGATGGAACACGAGCGGAGATCTTGTTGGCTATAGAAATTTGTATATGCACTTGTTTCTTCCACGTCAGGTCAGATGATATCCAAACCCCAGGGTCTCTTTCGTGACTGGAATGTTCCAGATGTAAGTCACCCATTGTGTATGAGGTCTTGATTAGCTTTCGTTTGCGCGATATGGCCTGAACTTTACATTTGGCTGGGTTAAATGCAAGATCGGTGGAGGTGGACCACTGTAATAAGCTATTCAAGTCTTTTTGCAGGTGGATGTTGTCTGTTTGACGTGAGATGCACTTGATAATTTTGGTGTCAGCAAAGATAATTATCGTAGATGAGGATATTGCGTCAGGTAAATCATTGACGTACAGTAAAAACCGTACAGCCTGTGGCGTAGCCAGCCCGACGATTTAGTCCCGCTATGCAAATATTTTCGTCTTCATTGACTGTGAAAACAATCAATTTCTAAAGAAATGAATAATGGTAATAATTCGAATTTGCATAGCGGGACTAAATTGTCGGGTTGGCTACGCCACTGACTGTACAAGACCGAGGATAGAACCTTGAGGAACTCCAGACGTTACCGACAAGGTTGGGGATGTTGCCCCGAGGACTGTGACCTGTTGGCGGCAATGGAAAGATAGGATTGAAACCATTAGAGCAGGTTGTTCTTGAATTCCAAGCGGCGGAGTTTTTCGAGCAACATAGTTTCGTCGTTCACCTTGTTAAATGTCTTGGAAGTGTTGACTGAAATCTAGCCGAAACGTCGAATAAACACTTTTCGAAATGTTTACCGTTTTCGGAGTTACTATATTATATTGTTTTGTAAGTTTTGTATTTAATTAAATGAAACTCAGCGGTTCTCGCAATTCAATCCTCCAGAGTTGTTCAAAATTTTATAAACTATATACGCAGGAAAATAAAAGCAAATATAAAAGAAAATACTGTACTAATAGTGAAATTTTCTAATTCAGGGTTGGCATTCCTGTATTGCAAGTTGCATCCCTTTTATTGCCATAACTAGCGGTTTGAAGGAATGTTAACCTTAGCTTTTATGCTTAATACCTATACATTTCGCATTTTAATACTTCATCAGGCGGATCACCATACCCGCATCTCGGACCTCGTGAAATTTGTAGAAGATTGAAAAGAGGCTGGAGAATGGAAAGACCTATCCACGTTAGCACAGAATTGTGAGTACTTTTTCATTTTTACGATATTTGTCAATCTATTGGGAACATTTGATACTTAATGAACATACGCAAGTGATAGAAAACACAGGCACGTGGCAAGACTATATAGTATAGAAATAACTATAGGTATAAACGAAATAGCAATGTGATGTTGGTTGAACTTTGAGTTACGTCTTGGTTGAGATAGGTTTTTCGAAAACACAAAAAATCATGTCAACTTTTTAACAGCTACAAATAATCAAAGACCTCGACGTTGAAAAGGAATAATAAAGTATTTACTTATTTTTAAAGCGCGCGT
This sequence comes from Paramuricea clavata, assembly GCA_902702795.2. Classification (NCBI taxonomy): domain Eukaryota; kingdom Metazoa; phylum Cnidaria; class Anthozoa; order Malacalcyonacea; family Plexauridae; genus Paramuricea; species Paramuricea clavata. The sequence goes on from CACRXK020008237.1 coordinate 12,031, forward strand.
ACGTTTTATAACGGTGTGGTTCTTCCATGCAGGCATGCATAGTCTGGGGCGATAAAAACATGCAATACGAGACTTATGAATAGCATTCAAGTTCTCCAGAACAAAGCTACAAAGATTATCTTAGACAATTCGTCTGGAGCACTGACTATGTTGAACTGCATGGATAGAATTAGAGAAAAGAAGGTTTTATCACATGCGTTAATGGTTATATAGATCATTCGATGGAACTCTTAAATCTTAATACAAGGAGAAACACGTCATTACATCTGCGGAATACAAATTTAGATTGTCTTCCGTTGTGCGAAACTGGGAGAAATTTAAAATGTACTATCATGCTGTTAAGGGCTGGGACTCTTTAACCTCTTTGATATTAGTAGGAACTCACCTCGCATTTCCGTAGGTTTTTATTGGAATAATTTAATATTGTAGCAACTACAGATAATCGACAATTGTTTGCATTATTTTACTGTATCATAGCCTAATGCAGTTGAAATTATTTAGCTGAGGTCCTTTTGAAGTCATTTTGTACAGTATATAGAAAGTTTCCAGTGATTAAATTATAGAGGTGTTCAGATTTAACTTCCACTACCACTAACATTAATCGGGGACCATATTAACCAATCAGATGCGTTTTATATATCCCATTAATCAGGAGTGGATTAAACCAGTGAAAAGTAATTAATTAGTGGCGTGTAGTGGAAGTCAAACCTGAACCTCTCTGCAGATATACTACTACTTATACTACTTCATTCAGATACAGTGTTATGTTAATGTGCTGGGCAGCAAATCCCGAAGATCGTCCATCTTTTCTTGGTCTTTCAGGGATATTTGGTACTATTCTTGGAAATCAAAGTGTAAGGAACGTCAAATACTTTATTCGTAAGCTAAGGAGGATTCAGCACATAATAATCCTTTTTTATTTTAGTTTTTAAATTATATTCTGATTAGTCATTGTTATTGGGTTATAATATTTCATTATGACGGAAACGCAAAGGAAATCATGACCACGAAGGAGCTTTAAATTTATTTCACTCACGAAATATTATTTATGTCGTTAAGAGAACTGTAAAATTCAAAATGTTTTTCTCAAGGCGAATCATAACCTCTATAAAGTACTCACGTCCGTGTTGTATATAAGATGAGGTTTGTTGTCCTTGTTTTTTGGAGCTCCAGGTTAGTCGGCCAAAAGCACATATACAGCTTAAGCTCATGGTAGAAAAAACAACATTCACAAAAATATTTCATGTCATCAATGAAAATGTTTTAATGTAAACCATTTTAACAACCAAAACAACTTTATAAAAGAGTTCATTTCCTGTTGCCTGTTGTGTATTTTACTTTATAGGGAACGTAGGAAGAAACAGGGGCGTAGGAAGCATCGAAAGATCGGGGTCACCGGCGTCCAGGGCGTTTTTGGATAATAAAAAGGGCACCTAAAAATTCTGCCGGAAATGTTGGCAACGGGGTGGGGGAGGGGGAATTTCCGGACATAACATATTTCTTATAAATTTTTCTTATCAATTTCTTTCATTGGATTGACTTACATGACGCAGAATATAGTATTTACAACATAACTAGCTTGTGTAAAAGGCATACGTAAATGTGTTTAGGAAATAAAAAGGGCACCTTTGATGTTAAAATAGCATTTACAGCAATATTAGCTTGTACAAAAAGGGCACTTTTCATCACCAAAAAGGGAACCTTTGAAAAACTGTTTTTGGCGGGGGCACGTGCCTCCTATGCCCCCGGTTCCTACGCCCCTGGGAAGAAAGACCACACAAATGAAACTAAATATAGTAACTATATTTTTACACTCCTCGCACCTCAAGTAAGTCAAGTTTATTTCTCACCAAACTTTTTAAAAAAGTGCTTATTTAAATGATCAAAAAATCCAAAAATTATAATACATATACTAATGTAAATGTCAAATTTACGTATAAATTCAAATTTGGTAGACTGGAAAAATATATCTAAAGTCTTGGTTCCACTTGTCAATTAAAATTTTTAGCATTGTTAAATATATAGCAAATGGCACTTCCATCATAGACGGATTTTGTGTGTGGGGGGGAGGGGGTGTGCAGGGGGGTGATACCCCCAATATTAGCTATAACCCCACCAAACAAAATCTCCACCCCTCCAAAAAAAATTTCA
>CACRXK020008238.1:0-21218 GCA_902702795.2 Paramuricea clavata
TGACGTCGATATTCGAGGTCAAACACGATCAACTTTGGTGTTTATGACGTCGATATTCGACGTCATAAACACGATCAACTTTGGTGTTTATGACGTCGATATTCGACGTCATAAACACGATCAACTTTGGTGTTTATGACGTCGATATCGAGGTCAAACACGATCAACTTTGGTGTTTATGACGTCGATATTCGACGTCATAAACACGATCAACTTTGGTGTTTATGACGTCGATATTCGACGTCATAAACACGATCAACTTTGATGTTTATGACGTCGATATTCGAGGTCAAACACGATCAACTTTGGTGTTTATGACGTCGATATTCGACGTCATAAACACGAACAACTTTGGTGTTTATGACGTCGATATTCGACGTCATAAACACGATCAACTTTGGTGTTTATGACGTCGATATTCGAGGTCAAACACGATCAACTTTGGTGTTTATGACGTCGATATTCGACGTCATAAACACGAACAACTTTGGTATTTATGACGTCGATATTCGACGTCATAAACACGGTCAACTTTGGTGTTTATGACGTCGATATTCGACGTCATAAACACGATCAACTTTGATGTTTATGACGTCGATATTCGACGTCAAACACGAACAACTTTGGTGTTTATGACGGCGATATTCGACGTCATAAACACGAACAACTTTGGTGTTTATGACGTCGATATTCGACGTCATAAACACGAACAACTTTGGTGTTTATGACGTCGATATTCGACGTCATAAACACGAACAACTTTGGTGTTTATGACGTCGATATTCGACGTCATAAACACGAACAACTTTAGTGTTTATGACGTCGATATTCGACGTCATAAACACGAACAACTTTGGTGTTTGTGACGTCGGTATTCGACGTCATAAACACGAACAACTTTGGTGTTTATGACGTCGATATTCGACGTCATAAACACGAACAACTTTGGTGTTTATGACGTCAATATTCGACGTCATAAACATGAACAACTTTAGTGTTTATGACGTCGATATTCGACGTCATAAACACGAACAACTTTGGTGTTTATGACGTCGATATTCGACGTCATAAACACGATCAACTTTGGTGTTTATGACGTCGATATTCGACGTCATAAACACAAACAACTTTGGTGTTTATGACGTCGATATTCGACGTCATAAACACGATCAACTTTGATGTTTATGACGTCGATATTCGAGGTCAAACACGATCAACTTTGGTGTTTATGACGTCGTTATTCGACGTCATAAACACGAACAACTTTGGTGTTTATGACGTCGATATTCGACGTCATAAACACGAACAACTTTAGTGTTTATGACGTCGATATTCGACGTCATAAACTCGAACAACTTTGGTTTTTATGACGTCGATATTCGACGTCATAAACACGAACAACTTTGGTGTTTATGACGTCGATATTCGACGTCATAAACACGAACAACTTTGGTGTTTATGACGTCGATATTCGACGTCATAAACACGAACAACTTTGGTGTTTATGACGTCGATATTCGACGTCATAAACACGAACAACTTTGGTGTTTATGACGTCGATATTCGACGTCATAAACACGAACAACTTTGGTGTTTATGACGTCGATATTCGACGTCATAAACACGAACAACTTTGGTGTTTATGACGTCGATATTCGACGTCATAAACACGAACAACTTTGGTGTTTATGACGTCGATATTCGACGTCATAAACACGATCAACTTTGGTGTTTATGACGTCGATATTCGACGTCATAAACACGATCAACTTTGGTGTTTATGACGTCGATATTCGACGTCAAACACGAACAGCTTTGGTGTTTATGACGTCGATATTCGACGTCATATAGTAACTAAACCGGAGGATTGAAATGTATTTTCCTTGAATGCCGTGCCTAATGAGAGTTCCTCGAATAATTTATCTAATCTCAATTTTGAAACAACTATAGCCGATAGCAACAATTTGAATACGAAATCGATACCATTCTTTCCCGCAAAGCGTGGTTTCAAACTAGCTTCTTTAAATATAGCTAGTTTGATAAAACATATAGATGAACTGAGAATTCTGCTTGTCAATTATCCAGTAGATATCCTCTCAGTCAACGAAACTAAACTTGATAATTCGATTAATGATTGCGAAATACATATCCCTGGGTATGAAGTACTTCGCCGAGATAGAGACCGACATGGTGGAGGTGTTTGTTTCTATATTAGAACCACTATTAATTTTTCAATACGTGAGGATTTAAAGTTTAAAAATTTGGAAAATTTATGTGTTGGAATTCGAAAACCTCAATCCAAACCGTTTGTTGTTGTCAACTGGTATAGACCACCCAATTCTCCTGTTGAGTTATTTACTTCTTTTGAGTCCCTTATCGGACGACTTGATGCAGAAAATATCGAGTTTTATTTAATGGGTGATTTTAACTGCAATTTAGCTAACGATAGTACTCAGTATGACAACAATACCCATCTGCTGTCGAGTATTACCGATACATATGGTCTTCAGCAGTTAATCAATGAGCCTACCCGTATTACCAAAACAACTTCCACCTTGATCGATCTAATTTACACTAACTATCCAGACAGGGTAGTTTGTTCAGGAGTTTCGCATTGCGGTATAAGTGACCATAGCCTAATCTATGTCTACCGCAAATTATCTTTAAATACTGTATCTAGTAAAGGAAATAACTACATTACCTATAGAAATTTTAAGAAGTTTAATCGAGAAAACTTCCGTAGTGATATTTCATCTCAAGACTGGAGTTACAATTTATCTAACACTCAAGACCCTAATCTAATGTGGGCTGAATGGAAAAGTAAATTTTTAACTATAGCAGATAAACATGCTCCAATACGTACTAAGCGTATTCGATTGAAGAACTCTCCATGGATAACATCTGATTTAAAAAAAACGTATGCATGATCGTGACATAGCCAAAATAAGAGCTATACACTCTACTGTCCCTGGTGATTGGGAGAATTTTAGAAGATTACGAAATATTGTAAATAAGGAAATTAAACTCGCTAAAGAGTCTTATTATAAAAATGCATTTATGCAGCACAGTGGCAATTCTCGAAAGACATGGCAGATTGTCAATGACCTGACCTCGCGTAAATCAAAAAGAACATCTGTCAGGGAATTAAATTTGAATGGTAATTCTATATCTAACCCATCAGATTTATCTAATGCATTTAATGAGCATTTTTCGACAATAGGACCTAAACTTGCTAGTGGAATTCCAGTAAGCAGTAATCATACGAGTTACACTGATTATCTCATTAACACTGACAAAAGGTTTCAATTCACGCAAACTAACAATGATCAAGTATTTTCAGTGTTAAGCAAACTATGCAAATCAAAAGCAACCGGTCTTGATCAGATCTCAGCCAGACTTGTTCGAGAATGTGCTGATCTTATTTCTAGTTCCATAACCAATATTTTTAATCTTTCATTATTATTGGGTACATTTCCTGAAGATTGGAAATGTGCCAAAGTTACTCCAATCTTTAAACAAGGTACACGGAATGAAATGAATAACTACCGCCCAATTTCTGTGATTTCAGTAATGGCTAAGGCCTTTGAACGAATAATCTATAATCAACTTTATGCATACATGTTAGAACATGATTTGCTATCCGAACACCAGTCGGGGTTTCGTTCTTTACATTCAACGGCTACGGCTTTACTTGAGGCCACTGATAGTTGGTCTTACAATATTGACCGCGGCAATATTAATGCCGTGGTATTTCTAGACCTGAAAAAGGCTTTCGATACGGTCAACCATGAGATCTTGTTGTCTAAACTCAGAAACTATGGAATTCACGGAGTTGCCTACAAATGGTTTAAGTCATATTTGGAGGACCGTAGGCAGAAATGTTTTGTTAACGGGTCACTTTCAAAAAAATGTAGTCTTAAGTGTGGAATTCCTCAAGGAACGATCCTAGGACCGCTCCTGTTTCTGGTATTTATTAATGATTTACCAAATTGTTTATCTAATTCTCATATCTATGTTCTCATCCCAGAATGTATGCAGATGACACTAATCTTACATATTCTGGTAGCGATACAAACACTATTCAATTTCATCTTAACGAAGACTTGGAAAACATTAATGAATGGTTAATATCAAATAAACTTACTTTAAATATGACTAAAACTGAGTACATGTTAATTGGGTCGAGACAACGTTTAAGTACTCTTTCTGACAATCCTTCTTTTGAAATAAATGGAATTCCTTTAGATCGAGTTTCGACAACAAAATCACTTGGTGTCTTATTAGACGAAAATCTTACTTGGAGTAGTCAAATCAATAAAATGACAAAACGAATTGCTTCTGGTATCGGTGCTATTAAGCGGTTAAGGTCATTTGTTTCATTGGAAACATTGCATGTTATTTACCAAGCTCTAATACAACCACATTTTGATTATTGTAATGTCGTGTGGGGAAATTGTGGGAAAACTTTATCTAACAAACTTCAAAAACTTCAAAACCGTGCAATGCGGGTGTTGACCTTTTCCAACTTTGACGCCGATGCCAATAGCTTATTGGAAAAGCTAGGGTGGGATGATCTAAACCAACAACGCCAATTTCAAAAAGCATTGATGGTTTTCAAATCTTTAAATAACCTTGCACCCGAATATCTATGTTCTAAATTTACTAATCGCAATAATGTAACTTCTTATATACTTCGAGACTCCGTGAACAAACTTGCTGCTCCTTTACCCCGCACCAATTATCTTAAAAATAGCTTTAGCTATAGTGGTGCAGTGTTATGGAACAGCTTACCTAGCAATATAAGACAAGCGGAATCTCTTACTGAATTTCGACAATTGTTGAAACATCATATTCGATAGACACGGCATTCATGGAAAACAGGTATAAATATTAATGTAATATAGGCGTGAAAAATTTTTTAAACTTATTAATGTATAAATAACTTTTTTGTAAACCTGATGAAGCTACCGTGCTTAAATAAAGATTTGACTGACTGACTGACTGATCAACTTTGGTGTTTATGACGTCGATATTCGACGTCATAAACACGAACAACTTTGGTGTTTATGACGTCGATATTCGACGTCATAAACACGAACAACTTTGTGTTTATGACGTCGATATTCGACGTCATAAACACGATCAACTTTGGTGTTTATGACGTCGATATTCGACGTCATAAACACGATCAACTTTGGTGTTTATGACGTCAATATTCGACGTCATAAACACCAACAAGTTTGGTGTTTATGACGTCGGTATTCGACGTCATAAACACGATCAACTTTGGTGTTTATGACGTCGATATTCGACGTCATAAACACGATCAACTTTGGTGTTTATGACGTCGATATTCGACGTCATAAACACGATCAACTTTGGTGTTTATGACGTCGATATTCGACGTCATAAACACGATCAACTTTGGTGTTTATGACGTCGATATTCGACGTCATAAACACGATCAACTTTGGTGTTTATGACGTCGATATTCGACGTCATAAACACGAACAACTTTTGTGTTTATGACGTCGATATTCGACGTCATAAACACGATCAACTTTGGTGTTTATAACGTCGATATTCGACGTCATAAACACGATCAACTTTGGTGTTTATGACGTCGATATTCGACGTCATAAACACGATCAACTTTGGTGTTTATGACGTCGATATTCGACGTCATAAACACGATCAACATTGGTGTTTATAACGTCGATATTCGACGTCATAAACACGATCAACTTTGGTGTTTAGGACGTCGATATTCGACGTCATAAACACGAACAACTTTGGTGTTTATGACGTCGATATTCGACGTCATAAACACGAACAACTTGGGTGTTTATGACGTCGATATTCGACGTCATAAACACGATCAACTTTGGTGTTTATGACGTCGATATTCGACGATGACAACTTAGATGTTTATGACGTTGATATTCAACGTCATAAACATTCAACTTAGATGTTTATGACGTTGAATATGTTCGGCATAAGCATTCCCAACTGAGGTGTCCGGCGCTTATAATATACCACGGGCCGCATGAATCTTTAATCCGACCTTAGATGAAAATCAGAATAAGCATTCGACTTAGATGTTTATGCCGTTGAATATTTTTATGCCTTCTTTGGGGGCCAAGGTCGCCGTTATTATGTGCGGCAACATTGTGAGACATTAGGCGACATTAGCAATATTATTCCTGGTTTAATGTTCTTGTTTCCTTGATGTTTAGATACGGATCAGGGACGCTGACCAAGGTGTTTGTTGATCGGGTTTTTCAGGAGTGTTTGACCTACGATGGAGAAATGGTAGGCTGCTCTTATTGTATTGTGTATTCAATATACACGTCATAATTTGTATTAAAGTTATTTGGAAATGAGAGATAAAGCTGTTGTCCTTCCTTACAGGATTACAAGACATACTTAGACTTCGTTCTGGCTTTGGAAAACCGAAAAGAAACGCAGGTGAATACTTTTTTCATCCATATAGGGAAGGGTGAATGACAGATCACTGACCAATGTTAAATTCAGGTTATTCCATTACAATCATCCATAAAATTTCAAGTGCCTTCCCACCCCCCCGCGGAATGCATTAGCCCCGTACCACAGAAAAAAGATCAGTAACAGAAGGGCCACTCAGCAGTGCAACGTGTCCTCATTTTTTTATGCAAAAATGTGCTGTTTACTGGCCAGAAGGAGGGGCAGCCAGCCAGTACAGCGTGTTTATTGGCCAGAAAATGTCATTGATTGGCTAGGAAAATGGCGGCCAGCATGCGTAATGCGATATGCGCGAGGACAGAAACTTCAAAGCTTTCGACGTAAGTGGCCCTTCTGTATGGATCTTTATTCTGTGCTCGTACGCCTATGGCATCGTGGACTCAGTCAATAATTTTCGCGCACTTTTTGCTTCAAACTGGATTTTCGACATGCAGGGTCGTTTCCAGCCCGACGATTTAGTCCCGCTATGCAAATATTTTCGTGTTCATTGACTGTGAAAACAATCAATTTCGGAAGAAATTAATAATGATAATAATTTTGAATTTGCATAACGGGACTAAATGGACCATATGCATTATAGACTAAATTTTGATCTAGACAAAAATTTCATCACAGCTCGAAAGATCATCACAAAATTAGTAATATTCCAAAGTTTCGTTGCGAAATGTTGTAAAATACGGATAATATAGCCTTGCGAAGTTTGCAATTTTCAGTCATTTTGTATTATAAACGGGAAATTGATGCCCCAACACCCGATTGGGCTGTCCATTTCCCGTGCGTAATACAAAATGACTGAAAAACGGCAAACTTCGCATGGCTATATTATCCGCATTTTACAACATTTTGCAACGAAACTTTGGATTATTACTAATTTTGTGATGCTCTTTCAAGCTGTGATGAAATTTTTGTCTAGATCAAAATTTAGTCTATAATGCAAATGGTCCATTGCCGGCTGGCTACGCCACTGGTTTTATTTATATTTTATCTTCAACACGTTGAGTCGCAGCAGATCACATTAAAACAATTGTTTGTTTATTTTTCTAGTCATTGCAGTACTTATTTCGTATGCTTGATATTCAGAGCCTGGGTTATCTTAATAACTTTGCCTTTAACTATTTCTTTCGGGTGAGTGCATGATGTGACAATATTCTGGCTTTTTAGCCAGGGTGTCAAACTCGCTGTCCAAAAAATATTTTGGATGTGGTCAAAAAGCATGGTGCTTGAAATCAATTCTTATATGCACATAAAATATAAAACAACGGTAACTCTGAAAATAAACATTTTAATATTCTAGCTTTCGACTAAGATTCAGTCATCATCAGGAATGACACACACAAGACACACAATTCAATTTATGATACACATAATTCAGCGTCGTTTCGGCAATATAGTGTCAAAACGTATGCAGTATACATAAAGTAAGCAACAGCTGACAACATTTGAGGTATTCAAGGAATATCACAAAACTTGCAAGTTGGGCATGGTGGAAAAGGCGGAGTGCGGAGTCTGTCCAAGAATTGTTCATTTCGCCTAGATTCGATTTTAATGAGACTCCGCGTTTTCCACGTTATGGGGGCATAAAGTGGAAAACGCGGAGTCTGTCAAAAAAATGTTTATTTTTCCTAAAGATTTGATTTTAACCAGTCTCGTTAAAATCCAATGTAGGTGAAATCAACAATTTTTTGACAGACTCCGACTCCGTACTCCGTCTTTTCTACCATGCCTGCAAGTTGCTGTTTAAAAAAAACACATTTTCTCAGGCCGCACGTCACGGCCGCCTAGCCAAGTGCCTGCACAGTGTAACTTTGGTCCAGTTTTAATAACATGCAAGGTACAGCATTGTAATGTTTTCTGATTTAAATTTACGCAGGAAATACAAATGGAGATGCAAAAACATGGCCATGATCCCGTTCTATTTCACGATATTCAGGTGCGTGTAGTATCTCTCAGTACTTTACATAATGTAGTTCTGGTATGGTGTTATGTACTCAGGTGCATGAATATGATGTTTGTAATGTTACTCTGAGTTGGTAGAGCATTGGACTAATAGCACAAAGGTTTCCGGGTTCGATTCCCACCATGGGCAGGCAAACTTCTAAGCTTCCTCGGTGTGGATGCACACTCAGAGTAACATCAGAAACATCATACTGTTGTCCTGTTTTCTACTTCAAATTGTCGTAACGTACCGTTTTGTCAATAGTGAGGTTTAGAATTTGATTTCCACTACCTTCATACAAGTAGGAGACCATTTACTGTCGTTCCAATTGAAGTGTTGCTGAAATATTGATTCAATACATTACCCCGGGCTGACCAATTCATTTGATCAAGTTCCTCGAGATATTCATACACTTCCTGTGAAAGAGCCAATTCCAAGTATTTGATCATTTCTGATCACTTCCTTTCTATTTATGATTGGTCAGTTGCACAAACAACAAAGGTGATTGGTGCATTCAAACTATTCAACAGGAAGTTTACAATTATACTAGGAAGTGTATGAATATCTCGAGGAACTTGATGAAATGAATTGGTCAGCCCGAGGTAATGTATTGAATCAATATTTCAGCAACACTTCAATTGGAACGACAGTGATCTACCCGATGAACCATTTAATCTACCCTAAACCAGGACTTGTCGTGGTCACCACGGTTTCCTTTTCAAGCTGGGAGAGCCGGGTTCAATCCTTGGTCGGACCTCTATACTCAAGGTCTTAAACAATTGAGGAGAAAGAGCTACCAGTAAATGGTTAGACTTTCGCATCTTCTCTGATAAGGACGTCGATAACGTATAGGTACCTCGGATCACCTATCAATTGGGCAATAGCCTGTTGGTAAATCCGCTCACCAATGAGTGTCAGAGAAACTCGATACAAATAAACATGTTGTACTTAGTCTGAGTTGTGAGCAACCCAAGAAAACCAAAATTTTCGGTGTTGGTAAAGTCCAAATGGAAGCGCTCACGGCTCACCTGATATGTGATTAAGCCCGAGGCGAAGAATATCTATACTGCAGAATGGAATCCCGTCGGGGGTGCCACCAGGTACCACAATTACTCATGGAAGCTTTATTTTTATACAGGATGAAATATTTGACATGGTGAAGCCCAGTGATCCATATAAAATAACGTTGCAAGATCTTGTTAACAGGTATCGCTTCAGTGCAAGCATTGACCAAATAGCATGCATCCAAGTATATATAGAGAGAAAGACTTGGAGCAAGTCTACCAAGTATATAGCATCTTTGTATTTTTCTTTATGACTATTGGACATGCACTTCCACAAAACGTGACGATATTACCCTATAATACGAAGTCAAAACTAGGACTCGAACATTTCCATCCACAGAAACCTTTAACATTCAGTTTTATCAGTCGTCCCTGCTGAACCCACAAGTACATAAAAGCTTCACATGCATAATAGTGCAGCGGAAAAGTAAAAAATCATGCACTTTGTGAAGAAAGCACCCAATTCACAGGAAGTGTAGACTTTAACATGATAATGAATCTTAGATAGGAGGCATCACCAAAATTGATGCTGACGGCTTAAAATTTAGGATTTCTTATATTCTCTTATTAAACTTTATTACTGTTTAAAATTGTGAAATTGCAGGTTCACATATAGCAAAAATGACTCGCATGATTAGAAAGCTTACAAAAAACTACATATAAGACTTTTAAACGGCTGATTGATTTTCCAAGCGGTTTTCCAGTTATTAGACGGTTTTAGATAACAAGACGCGGACGTCAAGAGGACGTGAAAATGACGTATGCACCTCGCGTTCACTTCCGGGTTTTAATCTGGGACGGCTTGTTTGTCTTTTTCGAAGCAAATTTTTGCTTTCTTGTTACCTGTTCATTTCTGTATTGTTTTCAATCAGTTGTCAAGATATCTACAAGAAAAGGCTATATAATACTGGCCAAGTGTTTCCTGATGAATTAGTATGGACATTCAATAAGTTTTTTCAAGAAAAAAGTTATATTTCGGTCTTTTGAAAAGTGAACTTTGTTGCATCAATTGGAATAAATACAACAGCTGCAGGTATTGTTTACGAGCTAATTGTAGCCTATCCAATCAAGTTTGTCAACTGTTCAGTATAAATATAGCATCAGTGTTTATATTGGTAAAATTTAATACTGTTTACGATAGTTTTTCACGCTGGAAAGCGTTTTTTTGCTTGTCCTACTTTTTTGGCACTGTTGTGACAATTGATTGAGTTTTTACTGCTTTTAAGTGCTTTTATTTTTCTATTTTCCCACGTTTTCCTGATTTTAAACAGTTGTTAATATAACTTCAGTTTAGTTTGTTCTAAAATATTTGTTTTGGTGAAGATTACTAGCGGTATTGAAGTGGTTATTAACAATGCTTGCAGTTTTGTTGATTTGTTTATGGCGACCGAAAGTATTTGTCGAAAATCAACTCGTCTAAAATTTAGCGAAATACAAGAAAAACAACCTTGTCAACAGAAAAACTTTAGCTAGTATCATTAAACAATACATGGGGAACAAAATAGGATGATTTTCATTATGCATAGTCTCCTATTTTTTTCAAAAGAAGCAAAAATCTGTGACGTTCTAGAGAGGACCTGAAAATTGTATTTTCGCGTCGTGAAATCGTCCAAGACGACGTCGCAAACCAGAAGCTGACGATAGTTGGCGCCAAATGACGACATCAACGTCCTCTTGACGTCCGCGTCTTGTTATCTAAAACCGTCTATTGCTATTTAAAAACGTGATAAATAGGCAAAAATCCCGCCAAAGTCCTGGACACTAGCCCTAAAACATATTTTCAACCGCTCATAACTCCAGAGGAGTTGGAAAATCAAAGTAACTGCTTAAATGTCTTAGATGCAGTTTCAGTTTGTAAGCTTTCTAATGACGCATGTCATTTTTGCTATATGTGAACCTGCAATTTCACAATTTTTAATTGTATAAGAGATTCATAAGAGAATATAAGAAATCCTAAATTTTAAGCCGTCAGCATCAATTTTGGTGACGCCTCCATATCTAAGATTCATTATCATGTTAAAGTCTACACTTCCTGTGAATTTGGTGCTTTCTTCACAAAGTGCATGATTTTCTCAAATATCTGTGCATATCCGCTGGACTATACAGCGTGATTTGCACGTGCATTGGGCCTACAGAAGCTCCTTATTGGCCAATTTTAGCGTGTGATACGCGCGTGCGAATAAAAACCCGATATTTTGAAAAATTCAAAATAAATATTTCTACTGGCCGTATTCAAACAAAATTTTCTACGCGAAAGCGCTTGAATACAAGGAGTATTTTACTTCTATTGACTTGTGACAAATTCCGAAGAGTTCAAGAGATATTCAAGTTTTTCTCGATATGAAATACAGAATGTTTGGTCAAGCGGCAAGTAATTATGCGATTGTTTTAGTTTGTGTGATGTTATTACGGCATTTGACCCCCCCCCCTCCCCTCCCCGTTCGAAAGGTTATTTAATGAGGATTTCAACGGTGGGTTATTTTATGAGGATTTCAACGCAGAATAAAGATCTCGGCGCCAATACTTCTACTCAAACAGTCAAACTGTAGTTCGTACTACTCATGGCGCCTAGCAACTGTTCACTTAGTCGAACTCTCCGATATTTAGCGTCGATTTTCCTCCCAAGTTCAGCGCAACAGTCTTGTAAGACAGCTAAATCATTCATTGCAAATGCGGATTGAACCGTTTCGTGAATACTACTAGGACTGGAGGAGCAGACATTTCCGAATTTTCCGTAGATATCTTTAAATTGAATCTTTCGACAAAGCTACAAAATTACACTTCGTATGAGTGCGCACTCGGAACGACTTTACGGTCTTTACCACGCGTCAAATATTAATGGTATTCCAACTAATTGGACGCCCCTGACTTTTGTAAATCGGTCAGAACTCCCACAGATCAGTCAAAATCGAAAAAAATCGCTTGTTTCTATGAAAATGAGCGTCTAGACCAATCAGAACGCTGGATTTTGACTTTTTGACTGCCCAACTTTGTGTATGTCAACTGCTCCTTGACTTGACTAAGCTCGTCGGCTCAGCCACTGTATGAAATTTGATCACTGGATTACAGTTCGATTTGAATGTTAATTGTTAGCGCTGCATGATAATAGATACTGCACTGTTATAAGGTGTCGCTGCATGATAAAAAATAACTGGATTATTGGTCGAATATTTGAGACTTTAATTAATGAAATTTGCAGTTTTTACGTTAGTCGCGTGACTGCATGGTTTGACGACCCCTAGATCTGCCCCTGGACCGTTGGTTATCATTTATATCAATATATCATTGTGGTTCGATTCGAATAATCTAATTTTAATAGAAAATAATCTATAACTTCCTAGCAAGCCGCTTTTGAGTTTCTCTTTGTTTCATATCAATGTTTATATTGAATTAAATTAAAAATTGAATACAAGGACTGCTGCTTGCAAACAAATTCAAACCTTAATAATTAATTCATAATGTCATTTCGTGAAAACAGCTAAAAATTATAAAATCTGTCGTGAAGCTAGTCATAGCAAGTTAGCAAATGATACTGTAAAGGAAACAATGCAGTTTTATACACACTATGCATAATGCCCCAAATTATACAATTTGGCATCTGGCTACAAGCCTCGTTTTGACGAAACTCGTTTCCAGGTCCCGAGTTATTGTGCATATCATGTATGTATTGAAGAATATAGAATAAAACACTTTTCTAGGCCTGCTACTTCAAGTACTGCATACTTGCTATGCATAATGCACAAACAATGCAGAATACATAGTGCATGTGTATTCAATATCCAGATTTTTCCTTAACTCGCCTTATCTCGCCTTAACTCGCAAGGGTCAGTAGCCAGATTTTTCCTTAACTCGCCCTATCTCGCCTTCACTCGCATAGGCTCGCCTAATCTCGCGGCGAGTTAAGGTCCCAGAGTAGGCCTTGATTTCCAGTGAAATAAAGTATAGAAAATCCATAGACTTTTCGTGACCGGCTGGAATCGACTATTGCGTGATTGCCATGCATTCAACTGTAAGTGGTTTCCCTAATATATCCATACATGTCCAATATCACGATGGGTCACGGATCGTGAATATAGTTCACGATCCGTAACACATGGTGAAAGTGTGAAACAATCACGATGCAACACAGATCGTGAATATACTTCACGATCCGTAACACATGGTCAAACAATCACTATATGACAGTAATGCCACAGATCGTAAACGTACCTCACGATCTGTAACACATGGTAAAAAACCTCAAGCTGTGCTTGTTTACCTCCAACAATGCAACAAACACTAATCATGCAATTGATGCCCTGGCCACTAAATCCGTACGATCCGTGCACATCGTGCGTATGGTGAAAATAAACAGATATTTTCATCCTTATTACCTCACATACGTTTACATTTTCATATATCAATGTGGTTTGTTATTACTAACTTCTTATATGTTTACATCTTCATATATGAGTGTGTATGCTTCGTTCTCCAAAAGGCGAAAAAGAAATGAACATATATTTTCATTGACTGTTATTACTTATTACCTCATGAGTCATGTATATTAGACATTTTAAATTCTTAATATATGAATGCATGTGTATCCCTCGTTCTCCAAAAACCACAAATTTTCATTGCTATATAGTCCTGATATGTTTATTGTTTATGTCTAGTGCGGTTTGCCTCGCCGCATCGGCATTATACATTTAAATATTAAAGTTCACTCAAGCGGGATTTTAAGTTACGACGCCGAGTATCTGTCATCTAAATAAAGGCGACAGTTCCATTGCCCCTTTTCATTTAAATATTAAAGTTCACTGAAGCGGGATTTTAAGTTACGACGCAGTATCTGTCATTTAAAGGCGACAGTTCCATTGCTCCTTTTCATACTAGAGACGCATTATGCGTCTATGAACTTCGGCAAGCATTTATTAATATAATAAACAGATATTTTCATTCTTATTACTGCACATACGCGTTTACATTTTCTTTTATCAACGTGTTTTGTTATTACAATAGCTCATATATGCTTACTGACATCTTCATATATGAATGTGTTTGCTTCGTTCTCCAAGGCGAAAAAGGAATGAACATATATTTTCATTGTTATTACCTCATGTATATTATACATTCTAAATACTTAACATATCTATGCATGTGTATGCCTCGTTCTCCAAAAAAACACGAATAAACAGATATTCTCATTGTTATAAGAGAGACTATTTCCAGTCGTTTCTCTTTAATCTTTTCTTTAGAGCAGTTGAGAACGAAGGCCACAAAGTTGTTAATGTTACTCTCATCCCGTGAGTCTATATTCATTCCCATTATCATTCTGCATATATGTCATTCTGCTATCTAGCGAATGACCAACCGACATTATTTTGAAATTTATGTGCACCAGTGGCAGTTAATATTGCGAACAACCTTTTCACGGCAAATCTTCAAGCCACCCAACGTCTTATTTAACTCACTGCACAGCGCCTTTGAAAAGTGTGAAAAGCGATTGTCAGTGTTTTTTTAAAACGCCGCTCTTCCCCAAGGCGAGGTGGCATTTTAATTCTTAGCCTACTTCCACATAGCCTGCGGTGCAGACGCTTCGTATTTCATGATAAAACGGTTTAAACCCTTTCATCATGAAATACGAAGCGTCTGCACCGCAGGCTAACTTTCATAAGGCGCAAAACGGTAAAAGTATACGTGTAATTAAATGGTGATAAAAATCTGTGGTAATTTTCCCAAACTCAAAATAATGTATTTTATTTACAAACATGTAGTTCATAAATAAACAAATAAAATGAAGTGCTATTCACAATGTCAACTGGGTTCAGAATTTTTTCCCACAAATTTATTGCCCTTTACCCGGCCGAAAAAAGGTGTCAATTTACAAATTTGTCAACTGCTGCACAAAATTTGTGCACTTCGCCGGATGCAATTATGCCTAATCCCAATAAAATTAATAGGCAAAACAGTCATCAATCTGGTTCTGTTCACAGTGGGTATATGAAAATTAGCATGTGCCGTTTAGTTCAATATTTAGAAATAAGTTACTAGTCTTGTGAAATCCCGTGAAATGCAATACAAACATTTTATTATGATATAGAGCAGCCAGGTGAACATGCGATATTGACGGTTGGAACTTGCTTACAGAAGCCTGTACTCGTGAGGGTATTCAATTATATCCTATATAGGTTTTATTTGGTTAGATTCTAAATGAGAATAGCCTTGACATGTAGTTGCAACTCGCGCAGAAAGGCTTATTAATGAGTTATGAATATTTGCATATATACCATGACATACAGAATGTGTTTCATTATAAAAATTTAGGTTCAACAGATTAAGCAAAGATGCATCAACCTGTCAGCAAAAGATGACTGCATCTTTCTGAACACAAGAGTCTCCACTAAATTAGTCTGGATAATATAAACACAAATTTGCGCTAGCTTTGGCGTTTGCACACTGATTTTAAAACAAAAAGATTTCGTGTACTGTTTGCGGTCTCTAGTCTTGATATAGCCATTCTATTTGGCTGGCCAGTTAGAGAGTCAGTACAATTCGCGCAGAAATATATACGGCTTGTTGAATTATAACTATGACAGACCTATATAGCTACCGTATCAGCTGCAACCGCAATATCATATAAAATGATTCATGCATAATTAGATGTGTTACTATATTATAAAAATTTAGGTTCAACTGATTATAGAGTTTATAGCAAAGATGACTACATCTTCTTAACCTGTCAGCAAAAGATACTGCATCTTTCTGAACACAAGATTCTCCACTAAATTAGTCTTTATAATATAAACACAAATTTGCGCTAGCTTTGGCGTTTGCCTACCGATTTTAAAACAAATTAAAAGATTTCGTGCACTGTTTGCCGTTTGCGGTCTATTGATATATATATAATCAGTACAACTCGCGCAGAAATAAGGTTTGTTGAATTATAACCATGATAATAGCAGCAGCCGACTTTGCTCTGATAGCACTAATTCGAATGCCTTACTTGCCCCAAGCGTCGAGAACATAACATCTGTTGTGCCAGTTATAACGTATTCAGTCACCCCGGCAAAGAAACGGCGATGCGATACTTGGCGACCTTCGTCGTCTCGCAAGTCTTCAAGTTTGACCCGTTTAATCTCTGATGGAAAACACTTGAATGTTTTACTATAAAGAAGCGACTTATTGTATCAATTTGTATGCATACCAATTTTTCTTATCATATCACGTTGTGCGCAAACTTTCGCTTGAACATCGTCCATTGATGCGCCTCGAATGCTGTGTTGGCGTGCAATATTCGAATTTGGCGCGCGATTTTTGTTTGTATATGACAGGGCGCTATAAAACACGGGCGGTGAAACGGAGATAGCGCCCCTGATCTTTGTGTGATGCGCGTACCCCCCGTATACATTAATTTATATGTCAATAAAAATGGAATTGGAATGTTTGTGCAAAAAGAGCTGAAAAAAATAAAGTAAAATGTTTTCTGCACATTCCTAAACAAATTGATGGTTCGAAGACATTGTTGGATTCATTTTCTGTATATCTGATGAAGGAAAAAGTGCTTTAAAGATTCATCATGAGCGAAATAAAAATTTGAAAAGGAGTCGAGCTGATCGAATGTGGGCATATTCCAAATACGAAAATTTTGGTATGAAATGGGATATTTTACTTCATAGTGCGAAGGTAGGACAAACATTTTCACAGTAAGAATATTCTGACATTGCTTGGCTACTCTTTTTCAATAAACATATATATAGCCCAAAATTGACAGTGCATGCATTTAAAACAGGTAGAATTTGTCGGAAAAAAACAACTACAATTTCATTTTGTTCGACAATTTGAAAACTTAAATATATAATCGTTTTTTGTGTTAATCAGCCGGCCTGCTTGGAAATCCACTGAAAGTTCATTATAAAGTGTTTTTACTAATTGACGACATTGATTTGATTTCTATTATTGGAGTATAACTGCCGCCGACACTCCAAAAATATTCAGCGTGAATCTTTTTTCGTACGATTGTAGTCGTTGACACTGCAGTGACAGTGTTGCGGAAAACTATAAAGGCTTCAAAATATCTCCATTTTATGAAAAAAGCACAAAAAAGCACCGTTCAATTTTACGTGAGACATAAAGCCAAGTTAAATGTCTATAATTTGATGTGTTCAAATTTATCTCAACCTATCTCAACGAGGAGAAAACACTATTTTAAATACGTCCGCGCTTTGACAAAAAAGAACAAATGTCGTCAAACATCGAGTTCAAAATGCATATCTTTTCCTCAACAATCGCTTTGTTCATTTTGCATGTGAAATAAATATCAATTTTAACTATACAAGCTGATATTAGATCCTTCACTTAACGTTTATAGTATGTATTTGAAGCAGGAAGTGATTTCGTTCAAATGATAAATGAAAATTTGTGTTGTTTAAATATCGTCTTAATATGTGCATAAATATAGTACTCGCGAATCTATATTGTCGTGTGGTCCGTATACGGAAAACTATAAAGGCTGCAAGATATCTCCGTTTTATGAAAAAAGCACAAAAAAGCACCGTTCAATTTTATTTGAGACATAAAGCCAAGTTAAATGTCTATAGTTTGGTGTGTTCAAATTTATCTCAACCTATCTCAACGAGGAGAAAACACTATTTTAAACACGTCCGCGCTTTGAATTTTGCGAATATTTTCATCGCTCGAGTAAAATTTTTGCCCTGATATTTTCATTCACCGAGCGTTCAGTAAGAAACAACACAAGCTATTACACGTGATATAACTTATTAAATAATATTTCAAATTTTAATGAACGAAACATAATTACTTAGCATTTAAATCCTTTGTTTTCTCGTTTGCTTGTTTACATTTTTTTGTTGCCATCTTGTACGCGATTTTCTGATTTCTTTAGAGAAAGCGCGCTCGCGCCAATCCTAATGAGCATCACACGTAGCACGGTCATTTATTAGCGCGTTTCCCCGCCCGTGTTTTATAGCGCCCTGTATATGACGACCACAATTTGCACCGCGTAATATGAAGTCGAGATATTAAAGAAACTAATTCAGCAGTTAATATTAAAAGAGTTTTGTTTCAAAGATACTATTACAAATAAGTAGCAAGGTTCGATAATTAATAAATGTCATCAGTTCACCAACTTTGACACAAAACTATGGTTACCAATTAATCCTTTCACACATCGTGCGGATTCTCATGATCTGAAGCAATCTGTCGACGCTGACCAAAAATAGCGGCTCATTTCTTCTTGAGTTGCCATTTTCGCGTCGAAGAACAAAAATATAGACTTTCGGAGAATATTTTACCTGTTTTCGATCAAATATGTTTCTGAAACAGTTAATAATCTCACTGAAGAAGGCCAGCGGTTTCTGAAAAGCTAAAGTACGTCGAAATCAGCTTTGGAATAGACTATATTTTCACCGGGGAAACATGAACTAAATGGATATTTACATCAACACTACATTTTGCTCGTGCCTACAGAGCTAGTTGGATTAAAACAGATGTTAAGAGGTAAGTGAAAATATGAATTTTGTGAACTATACTTTCATTAAAGTGTTTCAGAAGGGCTGGTAATGTCAAACTACACGTGTGACGGAGCTCTTTATAGGATACCCATATTTCAAATGTTTTAATCGCACGATCGCCAAATTTTGATCCGAGTTTGATTTGTCAGTTTGATATCCATTCTCCACAAACCAAGGAAAAAATACTTCTACCGGTAATGTGTCTTTGTGAGAACGAAAGTTGTATATATAAATAAACATGCCGACTCGGTGCAGTGCAATGGACATTCATCATTTAAGAATACACAAATACAAACAAATATTTATTCTCAACGTGCAAATTGGATAATTCGCTGAATGCTCTCAATATTTATAAAGTTTACCAGAGCAGGTACGATCAAATTAAAATTATGTATTTTAAATTTGTATTCTCTGCCAACAAACAACAATAGTAGTTTATCGTAATTACCATCGTCACAGTTAAGTGTCTACTAGGTCAACAAATACTCTGTACAAATTATACGCGAAAGTTAATGTCGCCATAAAAACGCAGATAACAAAACACATGTGTATGTAAATATTTTTGTCTCCACTCATTTTCAACAAAAAGTACTACCATTTACCCATATTTTACCCTGTGGCACCATGTGTGTGATTCACAGATGGTGAAACAACTTTCACCATCTGTCAACCAATTCACCATACGCACCATCCCCACGGATCGTCAGTTTTTTGGGGTCTACCGTCTGGCACCATGTGCACCATTCACGGATCGTGAAACCACTTTCACCATCCGTCAACCAATTTACCATGCGACCATCCGCACGGATCGTCAGTGTTTTGGGTCTACCCTCTGGCACCATGTGCACCATTCACGGATCGTGAAACCACTTTCACCATCCGTCAACCAATTCACCATGCGCACCATCCGCACGGATCGTCAGTGTTTTGGGGTCTACCCTCTGGCACCATGTGCACCATTCACGGATCGTGAAACCACTTTCACCATCCGTCAACCAATTCACCATGCGCACCATCCGCACGGATCGTCAGTGTTTTGGGGTCTACCCTCTGGCACCATGTGCACCATTCACGGATCGTGAAACCATTTTCACCATCCGTCAACCAATTTACCATGCGCACCATCCGCACGGATCGTCATTGTTTTGGGGTCTACCCTCTGGCACCATGTGCACCATTCACGGATCGTGAAACCACTTTCACCATCCGTCAACCAATTCACCATGCGCACCATCCGCACGGATCGTCAGTGTTTTGGGGTTTACCCTCTGGAACCATGTGCACCATTCACGGATCGTGAAACCACTTCCACCATCCGTCAATCAATTCACCATGCGCACCATCCGCACGGATCGTCAGTGTTTTGGGGTCTACCCTCTGGCACCATGCGCACCATTCACGGATCGTGAAACCACTTCCACCATCCGTCAATCAATTCACCATGCGCACCATTCGCACGGATCGTCAGTGTTTTGGGGTCTACCCTCTGGCACCATGCGCACCATTCACGGATCGTGAAACCACTTCCACCATCCGTCAACCAATTCACCATGCGCACCATCCGCACGGATCGTCAGTGTTTTGGGGTTTACCCTCTGGCATTTTGTGCACCATTCACGGATCGTGAAACCACTTCTACCATTCGTCAACCAATTCACCATGCGCACCATCCGCACGGATCGTCAGTGTTTTGGGGTCTACCCTCTGGCACCATGTGCACCATTCACGGATCGTGAAACCACTTTCACCATCCGTCAACCAATTCACCATCTGCACCGATCGTCCATATGGTTTACGGATCGTGAAACCAATTCACCATCAGTGAACCAATTCACCATCTGCACAATGCAGTTACCAAATCCACGATCCGTGTCGTATCGTGGTATTGGACCATACTCAATATATCAGGGTTGCTCTTTTAAAAGATTCCTTAATTTAACTTGGTATAAAAAATAGAACAACGGTAAATCCGAAAATAAACATTTTAATATTCTAGCTTTCGACTAAGATTCAGTCATCATCAGGAATGATGCTAGGTTACATTACATTTATATATATATATATATATATATAAGTGAAGATTAAGTAATTTCTTATGTACAGAAAAGATTAATTAAATATTACAAGTTCTTTTGATGCCTTAGTTTCTTGGTTGAGTACAGTTCAGGTTTAAGACGTCTAATGGCAAGTGCTTCCTTAAATAGCAGT